>VYZW01007064.1:2800-23276 GCA_013401315.1 Balaeniceps rex
GTGGTCCAAACAAAAATCCATTACTTCCTTTGTAAATGGTGGTGAATTCCATGGCACGGTAAGTGAATTGCACAAGTCTTTTTGGCCCTACCCATTTGCCATGTATTTTCTTCATTTTCAAACAGACTAATCGCACAGTCACATGAATTTCTCCATGAACAGGTCTGACAAACTGTAATTTCTTTCTTTGCCAACAATTTTAACTTAAGAATCAATTAGTACAAGAGACTATTATTTCCCCACCCATTCCACCTCTTTTGTATTGTGCACTGAGTGCCGATTAGCACCAAATTAAACAGTTGCTTGAGGTGGTGCTTTGGGTTGGTTTTTTTTTTCCTCCTGCCCTCCACTCTTTTGGAATTGTGCATGTCCCTTCCACTGTTCTTCTAGCTGCAAGCTACTAGACATAAATGTGTGGAGGCTGGGCTCAGGATCATCACCTGCATCTTTCCAGTGACCTCCACTTTTTGTTTGGACTACTCATTTGAGACTTCAGATTAAAGATTTCAGCAACAAAAAGGGGATAGAGGTAACATTTTCTACATGAGCACGGAATCCATTTCTTGTAACAGTTTTGTTAATGCCAGTTTATGGGGCAAAGCTATCTTCAACCTAAGTATGCAGCATTTGGAACAGCAACAGTACTGGGTGCCTACTGATACTGCAGATACAACCAACAGTATTTTAAATAGTGTTCTGGGGCAACACTGAAGAACTGAAGAGTAGTCATTATGTTTAAAAGGTATTTTTCCTCATCATCCTGTTGGTGCCAGCACTGTATCACTGCTCCCAAAAATACAAAACTCTTAATCCAACTGCTGAAACCAAACAATGCAGTCTTTTAAAACTTAGCTGGCCTAAACCCCCCTATTTTATTTACAATGTTGCTTTGTGGTGGTTTCCCCGCCCCTTTAATGTTTAAAATGCTTCCTTCAGAGCACAGTAGATGACTTTCTTTGCTGGGACAAATATATAACTCTTAAAACCAATAAACAGTACAGATATAATTTAGACATGGTTTCTATATAACACACTTTTTTGTACTGATTTCTCATTTTTGTCCTGGTAATCTTATTATGGAATTACACCGTAAGAAGAGTTGGCACTTTATACAGATTCAAAAGCAAAATTAATTCTGATTTTCACACCATGAAAATACAGCTTTATTTTCTATTCTTTTCTATTATGTCACAGGAAGCAACATTTTAAGAAAATATGCCTGGCTTCCATTTTGTGCATATGTAATTAGAGCCTGAAAGAGTGAATAGCATATGATCATTGTAGATGACACAATGAAATTCGAGTTCCATATTTGTAACAATAACCTATACTGAAGATAATGCATTCACATGAATGCATGTAAAATGTAGATTTATCCATAATTTTTTTTAAAAAAGAATTCTGAAGTGTAATGATTAAGCATATGCATAGTTCTTGGGTAGATGCATTTTCCAAGTTGCTGTAATGGACAAGGACAGTAAAAGCTTTTTTCTTACCACATCTAGAAAGACAATTGATTGACACAAGAAAAATTGTTCTGTATGGGAGAGGCACCCCACCCACCTTTTAAGATATTTAATGTCACAAATATCACAAATATAATACATATGAAGATCTATTTACATACAGTCATTACAGCATTCTGCAGTAAATACAGTAACTTGTGCTTTTTATTTATAGAGCATTTGGCCTGAAGGACAAGCAACATTTGTGCATATAAATTCTGGCATCCCTGCAAAAACATGGTAACTCTTAGCCTGCTGGAAAAATAATGGAAATAACCAATCAGCAAAACTTCATTTTTTCCCTGCCAGTTCATAACTAGTATTTGACATCCTAGCAGGAATTATTTTTTCAATTTAATTTCCTTTGAATGGCATTTCCAAGTACAGACATTAATAGAAAATTGGTTTCCTTTCAGATGTATACTGTTTTGTAAGCATAACTGCACCATAAATTCTTTTGACTTTCTTCTGGTTAATTCAGGCTACTACAGACTTTAATCTTAAAAGTAATCCTTGATTTAATCAATGTCCATTTTTGTAAGGTAAACATTTTTTTTTTAAACTTCATGTAATGTATACTGAATAAAACTGAACTAAGCATACATAAACATATCCTTTCAGTTTATTCAAATATCAAAAGTTGTATTTTCATAGTGTGCAAGAATCAAAACTAATTAGGTTCAAATTGAGAAAAAAACCCTCTTCTGAAGTAGAGCAGCTCCATTATCACAACCTGTGAACTATACAGAATTTGCCATCTACCTCACTTTACCTCTAGATTCTGACATTCCTGAGCTGAGTTTGTAGGAAGGCCTATCCATCTGATTTCCTTCTTCTCCTTCGAAATTATGTTCATTGCCATCAGGACATTAAGGGCATCGTAAACTCTCCGTCTAATGTTTTTCTGATCATAAGCCTGCTAAGAAAACAATGCAGCATTAATTACAACAAAAGAATTCAAAAAGGAAAAAAAGATTGAACCATCCTCCATAGATACGTAGAAGACAAAAAGTCAAAATGGTTGTTCAAGTCAAGAGTGCTATAAAACATGATGTCTTCATCTGTGCTACTACCTGGATACCACATGAGTGTGTTTGGTTGCAAATAGAAGCTTCAGACCTCTGTGCAGCAAATTCCCATCATGGCAAGTCTGTTACAGTTGAAAAGCCTGACAAGACCACATATGATGGGTAGAAAAGAGTAGCCTTTTTTTAAAGATAATTCTTTTGGTAGACTTCTCTGTTTTGTTTATAATTTAGAGCTAGTTCAATTCTTCATTTTAATTCTGTATTTTTAAATTTCAGAGGGTAAGTCTTTATATTTGGGGAGTAGTTAAGTGAAGAATGGAGCGTGGCAGGACAGTGCAGAAACAGAAGGGACAGAATTCCATGATAAGCCAGACAATTTTGTAATGGTATAAACAATTTCAACACGTATTTGCTTACCGAATCTGTAGCTAGGTGGCTGTTAGAATTTGTGAATTCTGATACCAGCTCATCAGCGACTTCATTGTATGAAGTTGTTCCTTTACGTTGAACTTTTTCACATACTTTCATTGAAAAATGCCTCAGACCCTTCCCATTTTTATCTCCTTTTTTGCTTCTCTTACTGGAAGGAGAAAAGTAGGTATTTTAATACATTGGCTGTTAATAAGTTACTTTGTTACACAGCAAAAGTTCTACCTTTCGCAACAGGAATCAGGACTCATGACAGTATGTGCTACCTAAATGAAAAATAAAACTCTTCTGCTTT
Source organism: Balaeniceps rex (assembly GCA_013401315.1). Taxonomy (NCBI): domain Eukaryota; kingdom Metazoa; phylum Chordata; class Aves; order Pelecaniformes; family Balaenicipitidae; genus Balaeniceps; species Balaeniceps rex. Next base: position 6,058 of record VYZW01007064.1, read on the forward strand.
TTTGAATCAGTTTCTTGTTTCTTACAAGTTGGCAAAAAAATATACCGGAGTCCTTTCCCCTTTCTCATTGATTTCTACGTTGATAGTATTGGAACACATGCTATTGGGCAGATAATTAAAAAACTGGATTTGTAACTCATCTCCAGCTAGTTTCACAAAAGAGCAACCAAAAAAAGGGGGAAAACCTCACAGGGTGTTTATGTGCCTGGAAGCCAGATTTACAGGGAACTCTCATGTTTGTGCTTAAAATAGAAAGGCTCAGACATCCCTGTTTACAATACAGCAGAAGATACCTTAATTCTCCTAACAACTGAGTTTAATATCTGTGCCATTGTAGTTAAGACTGAGATACAAGACTCTCTTTTGTGGAGAGTAAGTACATATTCATTGGTTTTTATGGTGCCAAATTAATAACTGGCAACTGTCAGGGTTATTTTCCATTCACTTTCTTCCTCCAGAAAAGCAAGAGCTTAGATAATGGTAATGGAAAAAACAGGAGCAATTGGTTTTATCACACAAGCTAGATTTGGCTGCATATTTCAACAGAAGCTTTTAAAAAGCTCAGCTGTGTTGGGTTTGTTTTTCAATTACAGTTTTACAAAATTGGTTTGATAATATGTTTCGGGGAGATCTATTATTTTACAGAAAAAGGTCTAGTTCTGTCAACAGTAACAAGCTAAGGAAAACATCAAAATACAAGAATACTTTTCAAAATTTTGAATGTATTTAAGAAAACAGAACACTGGAAAGAAGGACAGAGGAAGAGTGGAAAGGAACACCAGAAGATTAAAAAAAAAAACAACAAAAAACACTCCTAACCCCTATGCAGTTATTCAATTTGAATAACCCCTGATAGGTAAACAAATAAAACCACCTTGAATGCATTCAAAGAAGTTTCAGAAGGAAAGGAAAAGAACATCTGTTTACAAGTATTTGTCATGTTGAAAACTAGAATAATCTTGTTTCTGAAGATGTGTTTTGTTTGTTTTTCACAACTCCTAGTATCATCTGTAACAGCAAATGTATTTATCAGGAAGTGATAAAGCAGAGAGGAATGAATTATAACTACAAGGAGTAACATACAACATAGCTTTTATGTGGAGGAGTGAAAACTGCTGGAAGTGGCAACTGGACATCCATCTCTCTGAAGGGCAGATCTGAAGAAGTAAAACAGGTATGACCGTATACATAATATATATATATGTACATGTTCAATAATACTCACCTTTCTGAAAAATCTGATTCTATAAATTCTCGAGTCCGCTTTCTGTCCCTAAGAAAAGACAATTCAAATTTAGATGAAAATAACATTATATATTTAGACCAACAAAATCAATGTACTTGGGGCCTAGCTGGGTACTAATGTTTGCTGTTACATGTTTACTGAAAGGGGAAACAGTGCACACGCAGCTTGACAAAATTTGAGAGACGGTGGTGAGGACTTTAGAGGTTGTCTGAGCTCACTGCCAGACAAGTTCTATTCCCAATTTTACCATGCTTTGCCCATACGATTTCAGGGAAGTCACTTCATCTGGAACTATCGGAAGTGCTGATGTGAGCTAGATAACCAAATCCCATCAAAAAGGAGAAGCTGGGCTCCTTTGAAAATTTTTTTTTCAATTTAAAATTCCTCCATGTGGAAGAAAAATGCCTTTAAACAGTGCATAAGATATCTCCTGTATTTTCAGGACATTGAATGTTTAGTATCTTTAAGCAAAAAACAAGGTAAAACACTAAACATGTTCATATTAGAGCTGATGCATACAGAACTGAAGAGAGAGACTCTGAAGAAGTAGTTGACATGAATTTTGCATAGGAGTAGCAGTCACCAATCATTGCTAGTTTCCTTATTGTTCTGTTTATTAGGTACAGCAAGCAGACTTCAGAAGCTGTATTCCAAACTTGTCTTCTATTCTTGCAGCTGATACAATGCCCGTTGCTTGAGAACTATCGGTAAATTACTTCATGTTGTTACCCTGCAGTTTCAAAACCAGAGCTCACAGCAGATACTTACGCAACTAAAAACCTGACAGTGTTATGAAGGGAGCTGAACAAAAATGATGGATTTGAAGATCTGTGCCATGAAAGCCTGCATGTATTCGGTTGTGCGATCCAGAACCCATCAGCAGACGTCTTCCTTGGCAGCAACAGCCGGACTTTTGTCTTTGGCAATCCCTGTCCATGGTGCTTAACCACTCACGCTGCGCAACACAGGGTCTGAATGCAGCAGAGCTGGGGTGGGGGGCTGGAACGGCAGTGAATGGAGAGCTGTCCCCTGGCCTGTAAGCCAGGCTGACGGAGGTTGCATGGGGCCCTGAGAATGAATATGCTCTTGTCTCATTTGATTTTGGAAACAATTTGGAATCCGTGAAGAGGAGTAAACAACGGGTAAAGCAAGGAGTCTGGACTTGGCAATCCTCTGGAACTGTCTTCAGCAAGGGCTCACCACTTTGGTTCGGCAATACCACAGACCCTTCCTCACCGGTTCTTCAGATGAAAATATGACCTATCGTATGGACTTCTGCAGGGATCAATATTGATTGGCCAGTCTGGAGAACACCTTGCTCCTTTTTATCGGCGAAACAATAGTTAGGCTTATTGGAAATACTGTGTCTAGATTTTGACAGTATACAAACAGAAGGATGGTGCTTCTCCTCAGTGGTGGTGGTTGATGCACTGCAACTAGGCTTCTCTCTGGGAATCTCCATCACCTGGGTTTGGATGAAGCTTAAGAAAGCTAATGGGCATTGATTCTCTGGTTTAGCAAGCTGTGAACAGACACTATAGCTTTTCCCTCCTGTGGGTACCGAAAAAACTTCTGCCTGGCCTCCACATTTCACAAAATTTGCAGAAACAAAGTAACCTTTGACAACTCCTTTTTCAAATAATATCAAAACTAAGTGGTTTCAAAAGGTATTTGAGGAGATAAACACATACTCAGCAAAAAAATCAAGCTTAAAAACTGCTCAGCCAGGCATGCAGTTAATATTGACTCCATGGTGGGAATATACCGACTGCGAAGTACAAGCCTATGACAGTCCTTCCTTACAGCACAGAATGAAGAAAGTCACGGTACAAACATTATACTCTCATTTCTGCCATGTCCTAGATGCTCCATTTTCCCACCTCTAAAGCTGGAAAGGTACTACTGACATTCATCAGCTGTTTAGAAAAATTAACCCAGATACAGAAATAAATAAATTCTTAATTTTCAGAGGCAAAGCACTACACCTGTCTTGAGACAGATAAGCTCTGCTGTACTGGTATTAAAAAAAGAAAAAAATCATGAAATACTGTAAAGACCAGATTTCCTTAGAAGAGAGAGTCATGATACTCTGGAGTACCTCAGAACTCCATGAAAACTTGCTGCTACTGTGAAATAGTAATAAAAATACAACATTGATTACACTCAAAATTTTCCATTAGAGTTTTATGCTTAAATGCTTCTTGAAGTGTTTTTGACAGTGTGTCCCTCTGTTGGCACCTGCTGATATGCTCAACAGCAAAGCTATTCGGATATACCATGAACTTATGAAAAAAGTAAAGGCTTCTTTTAACAGGACTCATGAATTTGTGACTCCCCATTTTCACAAAGAAACAGACACTGCCATAAAGCAAAATTAAAACAGACAGTGAAGTGACTGGTGCTTGCACTTCCGTGTTCACATGCTCCAGACATCAAAAGTGCATGACAGGCTAAAGAGCATACTCTTTTTAGTTGTGCAAGAACTAGAAGCTGTAAGCCAACATACAGATACAACAGTATAAATAAAGGAAAAAAATCAGAACAGATCCTCAATCATCTTTAAATAAAACAAAAATCTTACCCTGGGACCCAGCCAGACGCTTCCGTTATGTGTGTCTGCGTGACCATTGTTGGAGCTGGATTATATGGACTCCCAATCAGAACACTCCCTGAATTGGTTAGTCTTTGTGATGTGCTTATGATCTATGAAATTTAGAAATAAAAACCACAGCTCTCTTAAGAAAACAGAGGTTACCACAGCCCAAAATTCATACTAAGCATGGTACTAAGAAAAAAATAATAATTCTGTGCCAGACGCAAGCTGCAGTCGAAATATACAGAAGAGATGTCATCAGAAGATCTTCATACATGAAACTAATTACAATGCTGTTAAGTTTTCTACTAATTGTACCATATGACTGTATTATTCATATGGACAAGATCTAGACAAATAGAAATAACTACTAGGTATGGCAGATAGGATCTGTACCTGTATACATCTAATTGTTTCTTTGAGAGTACATCTAGGCAATTTCTTGATCACAGTAAAGCCTCCTTTCCCAATGGATTTGTCTCTTGCAATTGTCTGACTTTGGTACCAAAGACGATGTGAGCTGTAGGCAAAGTATTCCCTGCAGTTTCTAGCATTCGCAAGATCTCAATGCATTCCAGCAAGCTAATAATACAACATTGTACCTATGGAATTAAATGTAAAGTCTGTACAATGTAGATAGAATATACATTTATTAAAATTTGGTGAAATTGTATGTACAATGGTTGTTAACACTAAGCACTTGGTCTCAACTTTTAAATCACATCTAAGTTCATTCTTTAAAGTAAGTCACCAGAAGAATTTAGATAGTATTTAAAAATTAAACAGCATTAATTAGTTAATCTTTAAAATAAAACACATGTTAAATCATTTTGATTCCAGTATGGTAAGATTCATACCAAAGCTTCTTGGACAATGCTTTTTACTCATATACCTTATTTTGCTTTTTTAAACTTTATTTTACTTTACTCCATTTGTTAGTTGACATTTTGAGTACCTACTGTATTAAACTTTGTAGTTTCCTTTACTGCTTAACTTACCCAATACCCATGTAAGTATATGGCAGATACTTCATTTGGTATCCATCAATATTGTTTAGACAAGTAGAAAAAATGGTATCTGAAGAATTTCCCATTTCCTTAGCTCACTGAGCATTACTTCACATCCCTCCTGACACCACACTGTGATTACATGTATGTATTTTTTATCTTAAAGACATAAGTTTATCTTATTTATTTTTGCAAGTGGATAGCTTGACAGAAACAAGTGAAACCAGAAATTTAGGAAAACCAAAACACAGGTACAAGTCAGATATTCACTGGTTGATACTGGAGAACAAAAGATCCCTGGCTGGCTGCTTTACAGTAACACTGCATGCAGGCACAGGAAAGGTATCAACTTTTATCAACTTACTGCTACATTGCCTTAAGGTCAGAAACATTTTGTGATAGAATGATTAATGCTTAAAAGCTTGCTTAAGTTCAGCACTGGTGTAACACCAGTATGTAAGTGACAATCAGTAATGCAATATTTCAATTAAACATCAATCCAATCCAGTAACTTTTTATATCAATTTCTTGCAATGCTATAAATAACATTTATTTGCAGTAAGCATATGGCTCTGCCAGCATATGGCAGACACATGCCAGGGAGAAAAGAGTTTAAATATTTTGCATACTGAAATGCATTTCACCACATTCCACCCTCTCTTGAGGTTTCACATTGCTCCACTGACGTCTTGTAAATCACAGATCAAATGTGTCATCAAAGAGTATTTTATGTCCAATCTCCTCGTAATCTTCTTGTGACAACCACTATAACAAGCTGAGGTGGCAAAATCGCGTTCGGGCGTTTTCCCAGAGCGACCTGTCCCCTGTCCTTCCATCCCTTGGTGCCATCTAGTGGAGAGAGACACCCGCAGCACGCTCCCCGGGAGCCCCTGCCCCACGACGGCCACGCCGCTCGGGTAGCGCCTGCTTGATGGCCGGTAGCTGCACGAGCACAAAAATCCACCTCTCTACAGCTTATTTTAAAGCTGCAAGTTCTTGGATGCAGGGACACATGTCATGGGTATACGAATCAGTGTTACTTCAGTGTCACTTTTAAACTTACTATTGAATATTTGCTTGCACAAAAAATGCTACGCTGCGTATTTTCAGAGGACTAATTCCATCTTCTCTTAACAGCAAACATTTTTCCAGTGTGCCTGAAGAAATCACATAAATTCACTGCATAGCATAAAAAAGAAAACCTCACCCTAATTTAGCAAATAGAGCATGTGTAGGATGTGTTAAATCCCTGTAATTAAGCACTAACATTTTATCAATAATACTTATGCTGTTAAATTTACACCTACAGACTGAACCTAAAGAAACTGTAACAAACACTCATACACAAAAATACAGCCTGCAAATTGTGCCGATTTCACCGTCTGCACAGCTGTACCCCAAGGGATTCAGACCAATGGTCACCGTTCAGCCAACAGCCCGCTCCACTGATCCTGGGGGCTGCGTGCTTGCGTGAAGGACCTGGAGCAGCCGCAAGGGCTGTAACCTACAGCGGTGAAATAAAGCCAAAAACCCCTCATGGCAGCATGATGTTGCCAACACAGATAAGATGCCAAAGGAGTGTTAACATTCCCACTATTAAGAACTTGTGAACGTTCTCTTTTAAATGGTCTGGGACACAACACAGCCATACACTGGATGTCTCAGGAGACCTGTGTTAACGGCTATTTAATAAGAAAACGTTTTCTGAATATAGTCTATCCTTGCAAAGCAGCAGAATAAAATAAAATAATTTAAAATAAGAATAAAAAATAAAAATGAATAAAACAAAATGTGCATCTGGCACCACACAGTAGCTTTTGCAACTTCTACCCGCTATAGAACCTAAACTGTTAACTAGGGTTCATTTCAACCAAAAGTGGGGCCCTGAGAAGTCACTTTTAAGAGTAGGCACAGCATTAACTGACTGCTCTCCCCTGTTCTTGGCTATTATTTCTTGCACTCACAAAATAAATCTTTTGTAGTAGAACTATTCCAGTGAAATGCTACAGGGCACATGCTCTAGCAATACTTGCATCAGTACCGATGCACTGAGGAACACTATTCTGTGGCAGACAGCCTGTGGCTAGTACTTCAGATGGAGAGCTCTACACAGTGGAGGATGCAGCTTTGGGGGGCCTGGCTGTAATGCTTGTGCCCATCTGTCCAACTGGGATAAAAGCCATTGAAGAACAGCAGTAACTTCTGACATGAAAAAGACCCACCACAATTATTTATAAAACACGTTAAATGGTTCTTGTACTCGGGCTAAGTGCTTGGCAAGTAGGCAGTATTGCCTATTTAGTTCTCTGGCCACCAGAAAACCAAAAATTTTTCTCAAACTAGATCCAATATCCCTGAAACAGCAATATACTCTCATATACAGTTGTCATTGACAGGAAAAGACAGTTTTAAGAAGTGTAGTTTCAACAAGTTAAATCTGTAGCAACACATCTGAGACATTTAGTCTTTGTCAATGCTGGAGATTTACTGGTGAGAACAGGACTCAAAATATTCAAAGAGTATCAGTAACATTCCTAATGAGTTTTTTTTTTTCCTTAATACACATTTGAGGAATAGTTAAAATGTCAACTGGTAAAGTTGTTTCATTTTCCATTCAAAGCCAGGAAGATAGGTATTCCCTAAGGTCACACAAGATCATCATTGGGAGCGGCAATTCTGGCATGCCAAGATTGCTGTACCCACACATCACCACCTTTCCACCCAGGTGAGGCACTTCAGCAGCCTTCGCAGCCGGGGCAGGAAGTGCCAAATTCCTAGCACTGTTCACATCTTTGTTTTTCATGTTTCCATATTACATCAACAGGAAGTCACGCAGCTAGTTACACAAGTTAGCATTACCAGAGTTGCAAAACTTACCATTTGGGGTCCAACATTCACATTGATTGGTCCTAAGGTTTTTGGCAAAATCTTAGTTGGGGAGTTGGTGCTGGAAACTGGTAATGTGATTATTGAAATATTACCTAAAAAGAGCAGTAAAAAAAGAGTTTAAAATTACTTCCTTAGTAACCTATGAATAACACTTTGGCAAATTCTCACATCATTTTAAAGTTTTGGAATCAGGTTAGCTTTTTTGTCTCGTACACTGCAAACACACCCTCACAAAACAGCCTCCAGACCTTTCAGCAGATGTCACAAGGACACCTCACAAAACTACACCTTCACTATTTTACCTTTAAAATTACATGTTAGTATTTTATTTCCAGAAACAATTTCTTCTTGCTTAAGACAAAGAGCACACAGCCTGCCATACTTCAGCATTAAAAGTTAAAATTAATGAGTGTACTTCTAGAAAGAAGTCAGCATACAAATCCTATTTATAATCATAAGCACGTGTACAAAGTATGTATCCATATATCTTTATAGCCTTAACCATTCCTCATCTGACATACTAAAGTATTCTACAAACATCACTAAAGTAAGCCTATCACAGCCTATCACTGTACAGATGGAGTAAATGATGCATTTGCAACTTACCTAAAGTAACAGAGCAGGCACCTGGACGTCAAGATAACGCCAACCGTGCCACCTCTAATCCAGTGTGTTCTCATCCCAAGATGTTTATCATCTTTGTGATCCCGGACTGCTTACGGATCTAACTCATCCTGCCTTCACACAGAGAAGCACAGCTCTACGCTGAGAGCCTCACAAATGATGCTGCTGCTCTTCCTCTATTCCAAATCGTATCTTGTAATCTTGATTAAGTCACACGTAATGTCTTAATCAAAACTGCCATGCAGCACTACCATTAGCCCATGAGTGTTCAAACAGTTGTACACAAGCCACTCAAAGCGGTGAACACTTATTTATCTATGGACATTGTGGCAGCAGCAGCTCCTGTCTCTGACAGTTTCAAAGCAAGAGAGCTGGGAATCAATCAATCAAATACCTCCGCCCATTCTTATGCACAGCCTTATTCAAAATGGGGAATTACAGTGGTGGGCCTGGAGGCAGAATCAAATGTAAGGAAGAGCTGTCACTGCCTCGTAATCCACAGGGTCAGCTTGGGTCTAGCTGGGGTCAGCTAGCTTTGGCTCCTGAAGAGCTACTCACACTCTCTGGCACTAGCAGACAGAAATTGAAGGCATCTGAGGTGACAGGTTCCTTCAGAACAGTGCAGACACCAGACCTCACCACTGCCCTGCCCTGCCCTCCTCCTTCCACAGGAGCTGGCCAACATTCAGCTTAGCCCAGATGGTCCCAAGCTGACTCAGTGGTGTTTGACATCTCTGGTCCCTGGTCTTTTCTCATATAACCTGTCCTCCACTGCCCGCTTTTCTCTTCTCAGTTGGTCCTGAACCACGGTCTTTTCTTTTTTGATTTTAGTACACCTTTGTTCTGCCTTGAGGAACTGGAAAATCATAAATTCAATGGTGTAACTTCTCTGTAATATGAAGCAGAAGCAATACAATTGAGAGAAAAAGAATACTTATAAAAGGATCTTCTGTAGCTACAGCACAGAAGTAGAAAAGACGTAGACATAAGCAAAGTCTTACCTTTATAAAAAATGAACAGAGATATGAGAAATATTTACAATTCGAGACAAGGATGTTCTCATGTTCTGTGTAAATTCCTTTGGCATCTGGAGTAACTCTATTACTTAATATTGATTTTCTAAAAGGCAGATCTGTATCTGAGAACATCTTCAGAAGAAGCTTGCTTCTTCTCTATTCAATAAATTGAATAATTTATTCAGTCACCTAACTCAACTAGAAAAAAAACCTTAAAAACCCACACACCCTTGCTCTATTATGAAACACCTTTTGTGAGGTAGTGCCAGAGTCCACAAGACAATAGTAATTCATGATTTACATACACTGTGTTCCCATTTTGAGCTCAAAATAGTTCTCTAAACTGGCCAGTTACTTGTCAGTTTTACTTTTGCTACAGGATTTTGCCCAGGATTTGCTAAGCTGTGCTAGCATATTCTCATCAAAACCTAGATTCCCCTCTCATTGCAGGCTGTTGTCATCAGTGACGTGCCTGTCACTTCCCAGTACTGCTGTAGAAATTCTCCTCTTTTCTGGTGCAGCTGGAACTTTTGACCCGTCTTTCTCCAAGATCAGCTCTCATGCTATTTTCTCCTTGTCCCTTTTCTTACCAGGGAAAAGAAATAAATTACTTTCTCTGGTGCCAACAATGTAAGGTCACATGGCAAAGTGCAGTAAAATTCTGACATGTCAGCATTTGGTTTACAGTTCTCTCACCATAGGGCTACATCACGAAGTTGTCTCCAGCGACACCTTCCTGCCCTGCAAGAGGCCCTGTAACGTCACATTTCACAATGTAAGATTGAGACATGTCAGACTTACTGTACCGTACAATTAGTGCTGCTGGTGTACAGTTAAATGTACGCATCTACCCGCTGTCCCACATCAATCGCTGTTCACCCCGTTTGTTTCTTTCTAAACATGTGGCATGTAGATTGTAACCTATTTGCACTGGCAATAGTTTTTAACATACGTATGTATGTACCTCCCCTCACACGCACATGCAGACTCTTTGAAAACTGTAGCTTAAAAATACAATACCCATGGCCAAAGCCACACACAACCACCACCAGATTTACTGTAGCAGCCCTGGAAAAAACACTAATTAAGAACTACTGCTGCACCGTGCCTTCATTTACAAGACTACCTAGATAGATGTATAGTCACAACTTCAGTAAATCCAAGGGTCGTTCAAATTACTTGATCTTGATTTTAAAAAGACAGTTGCCTACATAAGTTTAAAAGTCTTTTTTGGCTAGAGTTACTGTCAGTAAGAAAGATCTTCATCTTCTCATCCCTACACAAATCCCCCATTTGGCAGCAGCAGCGTCAAAATGATCTTAAGAGTAGATCAAGTTTTCAAAGAAATGTTTCCCTGCCCTTGTCCTTCCTTTTAAATTTCTTTATGGGTAAATATAAATGTGACTGTGTAGACTTTCAACACAGATAGGACAGAAAGGAACCGGTTTCTTTTTATGAGTGAGGTCTCTCATCCACCATGGACAGAAGGAAAGAGCAACCAAATGTTTCACAGTAAGAGGTCATTCTGTGTGTTTGTCAGCAGTTGAAAAAATGGTAAACAAAAAGTTTTATCACTTACGAATAAAATATTCCCTCCCTCCTGTTTATTTTTTTTCAAAAATAGCATCATAGTCCAGATATTCATGTGACCTCAACTGCTCCAAATATTTAATGGTGGAAACACCACCTTCCCGTCTCTCTTCACAGCAAACATGATAGTTGGTTCAGCTAGTTGCTGCTGCGAAAAGTTAATGCGTTTCCGAATAGGTCACATCAGCACCCCAACCTGAAGAGACAGATTTTGCAGTCAATATTGCCAGCATCACTACTTTTCTCTAAACAAAAAGAAATCCAACTTCCAAGAGCATCCCGTCCTGCCCGTGGCCCTTGTGCAGCGGCAGCCCAGGTCCGTGGGACACAGCTGCCACTGAAAGACCTGGAGCTGGCCAGGACCAGTCCCAGCACAACAAAAACATCACCACAAACTGGAAACTGCTATGACAAGTACAACCAGCTCAGAGAGCAGGCACTTGCTTGCTAAGATGATTAGCTGTATTTTACACCAAATTTTCAAGGTTAAATGCACCTCTGTTTGCTGAAGAGCTGGTAATTTCTAAAGTTTTGAAGGCAAGGTAGTATTACAAAACAGCAAGCATCAACAGGAACAATCTCTTCAAGCCTTATTTGTAAAACACCACAGAAAAAGTAGTAGTAGGAAGTAGATGTCACACTGTTTGCAGATCGTCTAAAAATATTCAACAGATTCCTGTATTCAACTTACAGCAGAAGTATCACTAAACTAATTATATATACTGTATCACACAGCAATTATAAAGACTTTAAACATGATCAAATTCCAAATAAATGCCAAGTCTTAATAACGCCCATCATCTGGGTAAAAAAAGATACACTGATTTATGTTCCACTGAAAAACAGCAGTGCGTACAGTGATAAGCTGAACACAATGAGACCCATCAGCCTCCTAGTCACGGTAATCTTACTGCAGGGATGAAAAAGGTCAGCAGAGATGGATCAAACCAGAGTGATTTGTATAATAATACTCAATTCTTACATAATGTTTCTCAGCAGTACTTTCAAAGCACAAAGGAGGTCAGTGTCATTATGCCATTTTACCTATGGAAAACCAAGCACATGGGAAAGAAACCCACTTAAAACTCTCACAGAGTCTTTATCTGCAATATATATAAAACCACCACAAACTGAGCATGCTCATCACTGATGCAAATTCAAAATAAAAATCTGTCAGTGGACTTATGTATGTTTCTCTTAGAACAAAAGCACTTTGCTTCTACATAAATTATTTTTCCATCCCTCAGCCACACCTGTTGTTGTTTCTCATGAAGAAAAAACAGTGTTGCTATTCTTTCATATTTAGAAATACATGATCACGACATAACTATTATTCTTTCTGGCATTTGTGAAATATTTTTAGTTGTGCGCACAAAGAAAAATTCGATTTAAATGATCTTCAGCTTGAAGCAGTCACAGAACAAAGTTATTCATGTCTATGTACAAGTATGCTCACATGCACCCACTAACTAACCATCCCACAAGACTAACTTTAAATCATTACGTGGCATCCTAAATAGTTCAACTTCATACAAACAACACGGACTCCTATAAAAATATGAAGCTAAAGAGGTTTTAGTGATTTTTTTCCTGTATAACTAAATCTGTTAGCTCTGCAGCTTAGTTGCAAAGATAATCAGAAACAATGTCAACCAGAGAATCTATAGAATCTGTCACAGACATTTTGAAGGAAACCATAGCTGATGGGAAGCACAGACCAACCAGCTGGGCTCACACACAATACATACATCAACTAAAAAAGTCTTTGAATTTTTAGACAAAACACCAGGGAAGTGTTGGTAATTTGGATTTCATATTCAGAGCTCTGAAACAAACGTCCACATTTTTTAAAGTGTATCAATGAACAGCCATTTTAAATAATACAGCCTATGGCTTGATGGTAATAGCAAAAAAACCTCAGTTCAGAGTTGTGAAATATCGGAAGTCCATTAGGATATTTTGCAATAACATATGTGATGTGTCCTCAGGCTCCTCTATTACACTAAAACATAAACTGATCTCCAAGATCAGGATACAGTATTATAAAAGCATATAGAAAAACTGAATTATTAACATGCTATTAGTATACATATATTTTCTTGGTACATGTCTTCATTTGTTTATTGCAGAAACTTACTAGGCTATAAACCTAACTTGAAAAATTCTGTAGTATGTAGAAGCACATACATATCTAGAAATATATGAAACCAAAGAGATCTGTAGAAAAGAAAAAAGAAAATGGGGCAGACAATATTTCAGTGTACTTCAGGCTTACACTGACCAGTACATTTTCAGTCTTTTGCTGTTCAATTTGAGACATAACTTACAGGAGTTAACAGTTGTATGAATCTCAAAGTACCAAGTGTAGGCCTATTGATAACCAATTCTGTTGTCTTGGTCATTTTAGCAAATCACTTCAAGCACACAATGAACTCCCAGCGCTCTTCAGGCCTCAAGCTGGAACCCCCCTAAGGCCCTGGTCAGATATTCAGCATACTGCCACTAAAATTCCTTCATGCAGAGCTCATCACCAATACTCATTCCTGCCCGTAAGCCAGCCAGCACAGCCACGGCTATGAAGTGAACTTGCCTTCTTTTCCTTTGGCAAGGGGCAACAGTGGGTATTTTTTGACTGAATCTGTTCCCAGGTCCAGTGAACTGCTCAGCTACCTACGCGGCTATGCTGGCACTAAGCAAAGGAAAATGTTTAAAAGCAGCTGTGAGGTGACCATAGCCAACTTAACTGGCACTGTTGCCAGAGAAGATGTCTATCAAAGCAAGCAAAAGATTACAACACAAGGAAAGGCAGAAAATGGTAAATATGTTAATTAAAAAAAAAAGAAAGAAAGAAAAAGTGGAGAGACACCTGCCTTACTGCTTCCATTACATAGGAAGGCATATCGCAGTCCTGTGCATTGAAAAGTTTCTAAAACGCCAGCCCTATCAGGGCTTAGTAAAAATTAGGTACTGCATAAAAGATCTATTGAAACAAAGTTCATTGTGAAGCTGTATTAAAAGTTAAGATTCCCACCCAAAGCAATCTGGATTGCAATTTGATCTGATTAAGGGATCCTCCTTCATGGAGCCTGTTGCAAGACTGGTGGTCTAGAGCTGGACTCCCTTTTCCCTCCATAGCAATGAACAGAGAACACCATGTAAGTTCATAGAATTTAAGAATATAGTAACAAAAAGTATTAAATAAGGACAGTACGATCTACACTAGACATTTTAAGATGAGAATCAAATATGCCACTCACAGTCAACCAGTTGAAAACTGTTGCTTCTTTCTTCTACACCCTATTAACTAGTAACTGCCAACACACTGCTCATAGACGAAAGTGGATCAGTACCCAGTGTCCTCACTCTGATACAGACACACTGGGTCAGCCAATAGACTTTGTTTAGGAGGCAAAAAGAACGGTTAACCTGTGAAATAAACTCATTTTTTACGTGCAAGAGTATTTCCCATGAAAGATAACAAAATATGGTTTCAGTAACTTTTATAATTTTTTTACAGGCACCTAAAAATCTAGGGTTCTTTAAATTTTCAGGTCATTATCTATTGAAAATTAAGCTTGTGCTCCAGGTGACTTCTCTGTGTATTTAATCGATCTGATTTACTTTTGGGAATATCCCTTACTTGCAGGTCATGTACGTCAAGTACTTTTAAAATAAGCTAAAAGCATGCCAAACCAAGACCTTGGAAACAGTATAATTAAAAATGCAATCTATCAAATACAAGTTAATCCTTACTACACTTTTTTTCCATTTATATCAAATTAATTACCTCTTAATTCCTACCAAGAGCTATGAGTTTTGAATGAAACAACCTTGTTACAGGAGACATATTGTTTTTTCTGGAAACAAATTCTCATTGGGAGTTTTCCAGCTCAAAGTCTGGTAAGAATTTTTCCCCAAAACCAAGCCTTTCTGATAATTTCTACTGATTTTGCTGTTGTTTTTGTTGTAACTGTAATAATTCTGATCAATCCCCAACTTCTCAAGTTTATGAAAAAAATTAACTCATATCTACCCCCCAACCTAAACTAACTATTCTAGGTAAAATATGTACTTAACAAGCAAAGTTACAAGAACCTGCACACAGAATCACAGAACGGTTGGGAGGGACCTCTGGAGGTCATCTTGTCCAACCCCCCTGCTCAAGCAGTGTCAGTCAGAACAGGCTGCCCAGGACCATGTCCAGACAGCTTCCGAGTATCTTCAAGGATGGAGACTCCACAACCTCTCTGGGCAACCTGTGCCAGTGGTCAAGTCACCCTCACAGTAAAGAAAGTGTTTCCTGATGTTCAGAGCGAATCTCCTGTTTCAGTCCGTGACCATGCCTCTGGTCCTGTCACTGGGCTCCACTGAAAAGACCCTGGCTCCATCCTCTATGCACCCTCCCTTCAGGTATTTATATACATTGATAAGTTCCCCCCGAGCCTTTTCTTCTCCAGACTACAGTCCCAGCTCTCTCAGCCTTTCCTCATATGAGAAATGTCCCAGTCCCTTTGTGATTTTAATGGCCCTTGGCTGGACTCTCTCCACTGTGCCTGTGTCTCTCTCGCACCGGGGAGCCCCATAACCAGACCCAGTACTCTAGGAGTAGCCTCACCACGACTGAGTGGAGGGGAAGGGTCACCTCCCTCGACCTGCTGTCAACACTGCTCCCCATGCAGCCCAGGATACCGTCAGCCTTCCTCGTGGCAAGGGCCCACTGCTGGCTCATGGTCAACTTGCTCCCCACCAGCACCCCGAGGTCCCTTTCTGCAGAGCTGCCACCCAGCCGGTCGGCCCCAGCCTGTACTGGTGCAGGGGCCGTTCCCCCCCGCGATGAATTTCTCCAGCCTGTCGGGGTCCCCCTGGATGGCCGCACACCCCTCTGCCGCACCACACGCAGTCTGGGCATTTCAAGTGCACGTTTCCTGTAATACTGTAAAAACTCTGCTCCTGCTACCCGGGTTCAGCCAGGAGCTCGTCTTCGGCGCTTCTCTCCCCGCCTCAGGCGGCGGCGCCGGGCGGTTCCCCCCCCGCGGAGTGCCACCGTGGTTAAGTTTAAACTAGCCAAGGCAGAGCGCGGGGGCCCTCGGCACCGCGGGGCCCCGCCCGCGCCCGCTCCCCCGGGCTGCCGGCGATGGCGGCCCCGCCCGCGCGCGCCTTTGTTACCCGGGGGCATCGTGCGGCGGGGCCAGGCGGGAGCAATCGCACGCCGAGCAAGCCCACGCGAAGCACGTGGCGGGCCCCGCGGGAGCGGGTGCGGGAGCTGCGTCCCTCAGCACGGCGTGCGGCGCAGCCTCAAACCTGCCTTAACGCAGCCTCTTCTTTTCCACGCGTGCAGTTGTAAATACCGCCCTTCACGCTGATGTTCCTACATTTAAACAGTTAATTTTAATTCGGCCAGTCCCGCACTGCAGTACGGCCAAGGCAGCGGCGCTTGGAAACGGAAGGAGCTGAAGGTTTTGCTCAGGCTACAGTGTCTCAAGGCAAGAAACGTCAGCATCTCGTGGCAGCAAAGCCACAAAACCCCACAGCAGTCAGCACCGGTTTGTGTCAAGAGCAGGGTGCTTTGCCAGAGTAGGAGCTGTAGCGACTGGCAGCCGGGCGGTCCCGGCCTGGCCCCGTGGCGGGCGGCCAGCAGAGTGGGCAGCAATGGCTCCTCTGCCCCAGCCCACCGCACCTCAGCTTGTTCTGCAGAGCTGCACAGGTCAAGCAGAAATCTTTTAAATCTGCAGTTCCTTTCAAATTCGGAGTCTCTGCATATCTATTCCAACCCCAACCACAGGCACGGCAGCGACTCCAACCCAGAGAACCAACCTGTGCTGTATCAGTTGCCCCTATACACAAGAAGAAATACACAAGATAATCAGCTCGTTTAGTAAGGGATGAGGATGAACCAGGGCCATCACAAGAACAGGAAGAGGAAGAGGCAGAACCCATAAATGAGATGGTAACCACCCGACCCCTATCCCCGAGTGAGTTGTGAGATATGCGAAAAGATTTCAGTCGTCCAGGTGAGCACATCGTCACCTGGCTGCTCCGATGCTGGGATAATGGGGCCAGCAGCCTGGAATTAGAAGGTAAGGAAGCCAAGCAGCTGGGATCCCTTTATAGGGAAGGGGACATTGACAAAGCGATTGGAAAGGGAGCACAAACCCTCAGCCTCTGGAGGTGACTCCTGTCAGGCGTGAAGGAAAGGTATTCCTTCAAGGAAGATGATGTTATGTCACCCAGGCAAGTGGACCACCATGGAGAGA
>VYZW01007070.1:1128-19896 GCA_013401315.1 Balaeniceps rex
AGCTGTACCTAAGCCCTATCTGTCATCTACCTGAGCTAGATCAGGAACTGCTATTTAGGATTTCTACTTCTTCAGCTAAAGGACTAACACAGAAACAACAGAAGAGTTCTAGTCAAGCTGTGGTCTAGCTACCAGAGCATGGCACATAATCATACAGGCACACATTATTTGCCCTAAACATGACAAAATAATCAGTGGAAAGTGGCATTTAGATCTGTTCCAGGAGGAACCTGGATTCCAACGCCTGCTCTTTCTGAGGTGAATTTGCAATAGTCTCACTGACTTCAAGCTAAGAACGATGCATGTATACTGATCAGAGAGGTTTGCCATGGTCTGTATTTCAAGCGGTAGCCCAGAGACCTGAAAATCAAATTGAAGTTTGGTTAAACAATGCAACAATTTTGCAACACTCCTTTCTGTCCCAAATGTATCACATAGGTGGAATTATACTATTCACACCTGGCACTGTATTATATGTGTGCGCAATTCATTTCTCCCAACCCCTTTCTCTAGTCACTTACACTAAGAGTCCTTTGTGAGATAAACATCATTGTTATTATTATATATACTTTTATTGTTATATTGACATATTTTTATTGCTATATTATTGTTATATTGACAAAATGATTGGTAAACAACATTACAGCAATATTTATTGCTTGGCATTCTAACCATTTCTTTCTCCTGAAATCCACTGGAAAAATAATGGCAGGGAAGCCACACTGAGGGCTCAAATCCCTTTCAGGCCATCAGCATTTTTAGTGGAGGACTGAAAATAAGATTATTATCATGGGTATATTTAGCACATGTGAATTTCTCATCAGATAGTGGTCAGAGGCAAAAATAGCTTTGAAGCAAGTGAATACTTTAAAGAGACAGACATGTTGGGGAACGTTTAAGAACCGCTGCATAAATTAAATGCAAAATTTAACATCTTTTCAAATTGTTGTTCTTGCCTGTGACACAATTAGTAAAGTTATTTATGTTTATCCAAAATGGTACATTTTCTCAAAGATCACGGATTCCTTCTGCAGTAAAGAGAGTAGTGAATTTAAGAGTTGGTATTCATTTCCCCAAAAACAGTCTTATAATGCCATATACAGAAACGATCCACTCCTGAAGCACTAATGCACAGAACAATAATTACATTAGGGATGTCTTGTCCATGTTAATACCTGACAACCTACTTAATGTGTTTACTTATTTAAACAGGGCAGCATTTACCTAAATTATGGGAACATCAACCAGCCCAAAGACAGCTAAAGATTATGAAGAAAATGAAAGGACATCATTATTACTGGCTGTGAGCAGCTTGCAAAATGAAGAGTGGAGGCAGGCAGAGAGATGCTAGGCTGTGTGGTTGGGATGTTATGATGAAAGGGAAAAGCAAAGTTTCATCCAATGATTAAATTCACTGGAGTCAATGGAGAAGCAGGAGTGAAGCAGCTTTAAAAAATTATCCACAGTATCACAAGAAGAAATACAACAAATTGGAAAGTATTCTTTTTGATTTTGGCTTAGGATGGAAGTTCTTCTTAAGCATTGTAATCTGGACAGCATGGGTTAAATTACAGATAGATTTTATGTAGGAAGATGTTGTGAAGATGTGAAATGAGGACATAAGAGAGTCTCTCTACCACTTATACAAGACCCAGCAGAAAGCTACACATGAGCTTTAACGATGTAGGAAGCATATCTGGGAGCATCTCATCCCCTGCAAGAGCAGTGCTCAGCTAAAGTGAAGCTCATGACAAAGTGAATTCCAGGCAACATCTACTGCCTGAACGTCAGTGCACTGCACAGTGCACATTTCTTGTCTGGATCAGCAGGAGAGCCTGCTTTCCTGCACACTCCATTCCTGCTTGTATGGGTCCTTCAGATTCAGGACGTCTCAGCCAAGGAATTTGGCAGCTCCAACTTCCTTCTGTCTTACATTACTCCTCCCAAAGGACCAGTCAGAAGTTCTTCTGAACTATGTCAATGAAACAGGACAGCATATTTGTCTCAGCCTTTGAGAAATTCAGTAAAAGTTCACCATTTGCTAAATCCTGAATCCTTCTGCTGCTGAATACATGTGTATTTAACACAGAACCAATGTCTACATTGACTAATCTCTAAAATTCAGTAAAACTGAAAGAATTACAAAGCATCACAGAATCTGGACTGAAGACATTGGGTTCTGTTTCCTGTTCCATCTCTGACTTGTCAGGCAAACTTGGCCAAGTCATTATTTCTCTCAATGCTCTACAGTCCACTTCTACAAAACAGACATACAAACAAGTGTACATACAAATACCACAAATTCTTACTCCAATGAGTGCACCTTTAAGATAGGATACTTTCTCTTTAATAGACAGTGTAAGATTTGCCTAATGTGAATGTTACCCTTTCCTCCCAACACCCGGTATCTATAAAAGGGTTAATTCAAAAACACCCTCAGAAACCAGAAAACTACAGGTACTCTTGATACCCTGAACATGTAATATTTATAACAGTCATACAACTTTAATTTTACTTCTTTGCCTTAGAAAAAAAAGAGTGCAATTTTTCTAAGCACAGCACTGCAGAAAAAAAAAAAAAAGAAGCGCTCGTTAGTTTGGAATTTTCCATTCCTTTTTGCTTCTGCCTGAAAGGCAGAGGACTGTGGGGGTTTCATAGCGGAAAGAATTTAGGCCTGTCTCCCTTTGACTTGCAAATTTTAGAAACAGTGCGCTATCCATCTAACCAGTTGGCAAGGATTTAAGGTCGATTTAATATCCCTTAAGCCAGTCATGAAGCATTGTGCAGCCTTGTCTCCTCTTCCTCCTCTCTCACTCACCCTTCAACTGATGTATAAAAGCTGAGTGCAGGTAGAATTTACACCCATAACAGTGGTGGTCACTAGTGTCACTATAAAGTGTCACGGTAACAGCAGTTAGAGGTCTGGCAGTGATACCACCATAAACTCCGCATTTCCTTGGGCAAAATGATGCCTCACCTGTTAAAACTCACGTTGGTCCAAAATATGGTGCCTATGCATCAAATACCACAATTAAAAAATAATATTTTCACAATACAGACTGGAAAGTGATAAGAATCTTTCCCATCACATTTTCAGCACTATATCGGTATGTATTTATATGTCCTCTTTTCATATTTTAGTTTATTTTTTCAGATCTCTAGAGTAGGTAGTAAAATGAGAGACCTAAAATACTAAATATAAATTATGGGCAAAAATATATCATAGTCAAATTCACTTAAAAAGCTCTTCAGAAAAAAAATTTCTAAAGCACTTCCATCTGTTGTCCTCAAACCATATAGGAGTTCTTCTACCGTGCTCATCACAGTGACTATGTATATAAAAACACTTGTCCAGTCTATGCTTGCAGTTTTTGTTTTTCTTTTGACCGACTTGTGCTTTGAAAAGCCAACTTTTGGGGGGAAGGATCTAACCAAAGAGACAAGCATATCTAAGCTAAAGCTGTGTACGTTTTTTTAGATTTTTTGAATAGTCATAGGAACAGGTAAGATTGAAGAAAAACCTGCATATTTATTGTGTCACAACCTCCCTGTACTTTCAGGGGCAAAAGGTAATTTGTACCTAAAATCCCATTGGTACATGTTGCTCTCTCAACTGGACATGACCTTTGAATGTAAAAAGGCAGGTTGGTGCAGACGTTATCTCCCACAGGGGGAAACGGTGGGCTACTTATCATCCCATCAACCTCAAAGCCTAAGTCATATTTGACATCAAACTAATGTCACTGAGATGAATGACATTCACCTATTAGATGGTACTCAGAACCAGATAAACTAGAAAACTAATGTAGTAAGGTGGGGCCATTGAGGAAATATTGGCACTCTGTTTCATGCCTACTGTGCTCATTTCAGTCCATGTAATGCAAGGAAAATACTATTAATATCAATACTGCTGAATTCATATATAATTTCATCAGAATCCATATAAAAACAGTAAGAAGTGGTTAAAGGCATAGTCAGTAACTCAGCTTTTCATTACCACTGCTTACACACTACTAGAGTTTTGTAAGCGCCTAATCGTTCCAAAATAAATCAAGATTTTTAGCACAGTTCATGATTTAAAAAGATCATCTGAAATGCACAGCACGTTTTGTGTAAAAACACATTGTGTCTTCACATTAGGTGTTAGGAGTTCTCTTGTACAAACTTTCAGATATGCTGCTCTCAATTTTTTCAGAGAATGAAATAAAAGTCCTACAGCAGAATCAAACTGAGCTCTCAGTCCCATTTTGCAGTCATGTTAATGGACAAGGTATAGCAAATCAGCAACAAACGGCGGTAGAACAACCTTATCAGTAAATCACTTGCTACACTGTTAATAGTTGCCTTTCAAAATGTTCTCAGCAATACTTGAAGAGTTATATTGATTTTATATCTATCCCTGAACTTGTCTGTGTTTAAGTTTAAAGTCTGCGAATAACAGTTAGCTTTTAATAAAGTGCCATTTATACAATCATACTGCAAACAAGGTTGAGTTTCATGCATGCACAAGTGATAACCTGCCTTCCTCCGTTCCAAAGCAAGGAGAGGACTGACAGCTATGAAAGGAAATGTCTTTTTATTTTCATTTTGGTGGTATTGTCTGTGGTTTTATTGCCTGCTATGGATCAAAGAAGGAACCCCTAGTGGCTTTGCTTTTTCTCTCCTATGCTCTATTAGCAGAAAAGAGTAATCTTTGCATAACCAATTATTTATTTACTGACATTTTCGAGCTCTGGGGCTAAAATGATTTGGGCAATTTAATTAGGCTTTTTTCTTTGCAGCACATTGCTGGAGATGTTTTACCTTTGGAAATTTTTCTAGCTTTCTTTTTTTTTTAAAGCTCGTGGTGGCATCCTGTCCTTTTGCTAGAACCAGATTCAAGGGCCAGGATCCAGCTGTTGCAGCTCACCATTTCAAGTGGCACCACCCCATTACCATTTTGTGCCATGCTGTCTTCTGTACACCAGGCAGCTAGGAGAATGGTAAGACCGTACCAGTTAAGCATGAAAAAGTGAAGAGATACCAAAATTACCTATGCTCAGTCCTCACGTGTCTATGATTTAATTCCAGAGGACATTGTATTTTCAAATAATATTAGCAACATTTTACAACATTCAACTGTACATCATCTTCCAATGTTTTACAATGAAAACGTCCCACTGTCATAATCTGTGCATCTCCATTGCCCAGCTCCATCCACTCTTGCCAACAAACACGTGTTAAGCATTTTTTTCCATACGGCCTGCCCTAGGTTAGCCAATTAACAACATAATTAATTTAGCAGAGAATAAGTTGGCTTTGATATTGTGTGGGTCTGTACTGGGGAAGCCTGGCAGCTAGAGGCCTAAGGAAGAAAAGCATCCCTTCTCTGAAATCTCCATGGGGACCAAGTCCAATGGGGTCAGGCGTGTTACTGGCTCTGATGGAGCGGGACAGGCCAACAGGCAGGCTGAGCAAGCGTGAATGATGTGTCTATTTGGCAGTTTTTCTGGAGAAAACAGCTTTGTAATAAAGACAAGGGAAATACAAAAATCATAACGATATCCTTCTACAATAGGTAGATCTACAATGGATCTAGGTAGATCTATGATGGATCTACCCCTGGTCTGGCACTCTGATCTCCACCTGCAGCCTTTGGTGAGGAAGCTCTGGTGAAGGAAGGTCCTGCAGGGAGGTTTTGTTCACCTCACTGCACACAAGTGAGAAACTGCTGTGCCCCCTGAGCACTGGCCTAATTTCAGTACCCATGTTTGCGGGCAGGGAATCAAGCCGGGGTTGATGGAGGGGTGTTTTGGGGAGAAGTGGATCTGACCCCGTTGCAGGGGGCCCTCGATCAGTACCTGTCAGAGGAGTTATAATTGGGTAGCACTTTAGATAGTAAAATTGCACAGTGTAAAGCGCTGGGACCTGTCGCGGAGCTGGCCTTTTAAGTGTATATTGGGTTCAACAATTTTGCCTGCTTCATGGGTGATGAAATTGAAGATCTACTCATGAAGTGACAGCTAGGTGACACAGCTGCACATGAAAGGAAACTCAGGGCTCAGTTGGCGAGAAAGGCAGGGAGGTGCAGGGGAGCTGGAGCCAGGGCAGAAGCTGCCCGAGCTCAGGAGAGCTGCTGTCTGCCCAGGCAACAAAAGCTGTTCTGGAAGAAACATGCCACTGGCCTGTGCCATCGAGTCCAGAGGAGCAGTTTGAGCTTTAGGGAAGACAAGACTGTACAGACTCTATGGGAAGTCTAAAAAAAAAAAAAATTTTAAAAAAATCCAAAGCTTTGCTAAAGGACCGGGTGGAATATGTTGGCCTTGGAAAGATGACTGGAAAAAAAGAATTTGAAGGAAACTGTAAATATACAATGTACCTGAAGACTGATTTGAAAAGATTTAAATGTGTGATTGATATTAGCTAAGGCAGCAGACATGGCAAGTGATAGACTGGATACAGACCCTGCTACCTGGATCAGGGCGTATATAGTGTGAAAGGCCTGCTGCATTTTCTGCAGCACAACCATAATGTCATTTCAACTGCACAAGAGGTTAAAAATGTTTGTACAAAGTCTTTTCCTTCTTTTGTTTCTCTGGGGCTGAGCCACATGACTATGTGTGTGTAGGAAAACACACTTGCTTGTGTTATGAGCATCAGTTAGGAAATCTCTAGGAGCTGAGGAGAGGAGGAAGCCTTTGGCTTAGTCCCTAGAAACTGAAAGTTCTTTTGATGTGTCCCTCATACCTTATAAAGTCCCAGCCTCAGGTGCCTCTACCCATTTTCAGAACCATATTGCACTATACTCTGCACTTTCACTAAATTAACCATATGCACAGAGTCTTTCCTCTGCTGCACACCCTGTAAGCTCAGCGAAGAAATTTTTTTTCCACTTGCTCAAAGGCTTACAGCTCAGTCAAATCAAAAGCAATTTTCTCTAGAAAAAGCAACAGCACTTCTCGTTCATGAGAGCTATTTCCATGCCAAATTTCAAGTTTCTACCTACAGCCGAACACGCTGTCGGAGTCCACAAATGTTCTCTGTAAAAGTGGAAAAGTATGTTTTCTCTCAGTCTGTATTAGAAAACAGCTCAAACCTTGTTCAGACTGGCAAACGGGATTTCCAGGCAGGCATACAGCGGGAGCATTTTTAACCCCCAAGAGAACACTCTGGCAACTTATAAGTGATTGAAAACAAGAAGTTCAAATGAAAACTATTGTGCAAGTTCAACACGTAATGCAATCCGTAAGAGACTGTAATTGCACCTGAAAATTTGCTAGTGACCCTTGCTTCAAATAATAACAGCAAACAAAAGGCATTTGAGAAAATGAGCTTTGTTTTCATGTTTGTTTTGTGTGCGTCGCAGAAGTTTTACTCTTCCCTGTGCAGAGGCATCTACTTGCTCAGCTCCTGCCATTTGTTCAGACATTGCAGGAAGTAACCAGGAGGAGAGAACTGTTTTAAGGTTCAGGATAATATGATTTAAAGACACAAAAAGCAGCAGCAAAACAAATGGATGGATTCTAAAAATGATGGGCACCCTGCAGTCGTCATGGGCTTTGGACTGCCATTGCTTGCTCTGCAATATTGAAAATCAGGCCACCTATTTATGTCCTAAATAAAATTAAAATCTAATTGAGGCATCTTTTTTGGAAAATCCTTGCCATCACCTTTAAGCCTGTGGTTCTAGTCCTTAAAAAGCAAATCAAAACAACAAAAATCCTAACCCCAACCTAGCAAACAGTAAAAATATCTTGCCTTTTCAAAGACTGCTTGCACTTAAATCCTGTCTGACATTTATCTTATGCAATGTGGTCTAAGGTGAAGATGGGAACATTTTTTTTTTCTCCCCTCCCCCCAATTTCAATCTTTCATTTTGTGTGGAAAAAAGTTACAGCTAAAATTCTGTTTCCATTGAGTGCTATACAAATTTGTAAGTCAGAAAACAGAGGAGTTAATTTACATCTAAATGCAAATCAGCACATGCAGGAACTAGAGCACATGAGAAGCCCTGAGATAGTTGTTTGTTTATGATAATAATTTTATTTACTTTTGTGGGCTGTATGCTTCCTCTGGTAGCCAGAGCCAAGGCACAATTATAACAGATGCTACCTGATACAGTCCATCTATCTTTCTCTGATCAAACAGCAGTAAAGATGATTACAACCTTTTCTGCTTGGTCATTTTTATTACTTCTGATGTTACTGAAAGACTAAACTAATATTAAATTCCATATTATGTACAGTTATTCCTAAAATGGTATATTATATAACCTGAAAAAAAACATAATTAGAATTATAAGCCAGAAATAATTAAAAGCCTATACAAAATAACCTGAATTCACTCCTGGATTAATCTGTATTTTCATCTTTTCAAATATTTCAACTTCTAATATCTAACAGGAATATACACATCCCTAAGAAAATACATGTGTACATATGTGTATATATATAAATAAAAATTAAATTTATACACCCCTAAAAATAATAAATCCATCTTATTACTGACAGTTAACAGAATTTGCTGGACTGGTTCTTTTCAATGGCAAAGCTGAACCCACTTTCAGAGTGATAATTTCTAGGGTTAATTGTCGTAGCTTCCTCGACGCAATCTTCTTCACCAGCTTTATTTTATCTGCCAGAGCACCAATATGCCATGATTAGCATAAATTAAACTAAATAAATTCAGTGGGTTACTATATTATTTTATGCTAATCCATTTATTTATTTATTTTTAAACATTTCAAGGTTAGGGATGGGTGAGCAGTGCGATGGCAAATTCCTAACGGCAGCTTGCTCGAATTCAGCTCAGAAGTGCTTAAAAACTGTGTGATATTTTTCAGAAATGTTTAGGATAAAAAATCCAGTGTGAAAAATGTCATCAAGTACAAACTGCTATATCATTATATACTGACCTTTTACAGACATACCCCTGGCACGCTACTGTGAGGCAAGGAACTCAATACGTGCAACTCAATAACACAGAGCAAGAGAACAAGAAGCACCAAGCAAGTTTGCTTGCATGACTCAAATGAGAGGCTTTCCTGGTGTTAAAAAAGATACATCCTGACCTCTTACTGCTCCAAGCAATGTTTTTTCACAGACTTTAGAAAGGAGTTTGCTCATCTTGAACAACTGGTTCATGCCAGCTGCCCGTGCCGGTACTCACAAAGGCCCTCCTTGTGAATCTGTGACTACAAATAAACCAGAGGCAGCTAGAGGATGGGGCAGCAGTGCACATGAGGAACATACAGCCAGAGCCATGCCGATGACCATCCGGCCAAGTTGGTGCCTCTCTAATACCATTCTGCTCTGAATGGAAATTTTCTCAAAAGAGATGTGAAGAACACATGTAGTATGTTTATCACTGATTGAATCTCTCTTCAGGAGAAGATCTAACTCAAAACCATAGCCAACTAACGTTTGATAAGACTATAATTTTTCAAGGTAGGTATACGTTCTCCATCCTATCTGTCAGCACAGCTTGTGCAAACACACTGTACCACATCATATAGAAATGAAACTAGCAGTGAGATTCACAAAACACTTTAATTTGCTTCTTGCACCTGACAGCACAGTAAAAGCATATGCTGTTCTGGTTTGTCAAGTGTGCAGCAATGTAAGAGGTGATGGGTACAGAAGCAGACCTTAAAGGAAATGGAAAGCCAGGATGAGATTTTCATCGGAGAGTTTTGATGGAGTAAGAGGGTGGGTAGAGTATCTGAAGTAGAGAAAAGACAGTGAAATTGTAATCATTCCACCTGCGCTTGCACAAGCAATTAAGCTTTTCATTTACTGATGATGTTAAAATTCTCTTTGTTCTCTATTATCAAATTTTAAAATATTTTCTTGTTTGGCCAGTTATATATAAGACAAATTGTGACTCTTACTTCTGTTGCAAAGAAGATGAAGAAAGAGCATGACAGTACAGTTACAGAAGAGGAGAGACAGTCCCTATATCGGCAGGGACAGAATTAAGCACAGGGATCCAACCAGCAGCAGAAAAACTAAAGGCCAGATCCAGAATGCAGACCTAAGACAAGAAAATGCAAATTTTAAGTGCCTAGGCTTGAGAAGGGACAAACTGATCACTTAAAGTAGGTCTGTATAGTCTCTGCCAAATTAACTGATAACCGTAGGCCTCTTTTAAGGTCTCTGCTTAAATTAAGTGTCAAAGTGGCAGATGATCTGTGCATGTTTTGTACATTCCACAGTAGCAGAAAACTCGTGAAGAAAACATCCAACAGCAGCAATATCCCACTAATAACTTGCAAATTCTTACTAACCCTTCTGGTGAGACCTCACCTGGAGGACTGCGTCCAGCTCTGGAGCCTTCAGCACAAGAAGGACATGGAGCTGTTGGAGCGGGTCCAGAAGAGGGCCACAAAAATGATCCAAGGGCTGGAACACCTCTCCTACGAGGACAGGCTGAGAGAGTTGGGGTTGTTCAGCCTGGAGAAGAGAAGGCTCCAGGAAGACCTTATTGTGGCCTTTCAGTACTTAAAGGGGGCCTATAGGAAAGATGGGGACAGTCTTTTTAGCAAGGCCTGTTGTGAAGCACTGGAACAGGTTGCCCAGAGAGGTAGTGGAGGCCCCATCCCTAGAAACCTTTAAGGTCAGGTTGGACGGGGCTCTGAGCAACCTGATCTAGTTGAAGATGTCCCTGCTCACTGCAGGGGGGTTGGACTAGATGATCTCTAAAGGTCCCTTCCAACCCAAAGCATTCTAAGCATTCTAAAAAACGCAGTTGACACCTGACTGGTCCTGTCAGTGGACTGGCTGGTCTTGCCATGTTTCCTTTCTGTATGCCACCAGAGCTAATGTAGCAAACAACATACATGACAGCACCTTCTGCCATCCAGAAGCATATGCCAGCAAGAATTTGAACAGAAGGCCTCCAGTTTGGAAGTCAGAATGGACAGCAAGGAAGGGTTAGAGATCTACTCAGACCTTTTTCATCTTCAGGGCTCATATGCTGTTCATGCTAAGTCTCAAGTCTCAGATAGGTCTCTTATTTTGCTATCCACTAGGCTGCTCCCTCCCCAAATCCAGCAGCCAGATGTGAGCCCTTCTGCTAGCACTGCACTAAGTCAGTAGGGAACAGAGATGTGTGCTCAGGTTGCTTAGTTGAGGTAACCCTTCTGAGATCAACACTAGAGCCGTCAACACCTTGCAGGACCCAGACCTTGGTGAATTATATGCAAACTGTTGTCAGTAGTAACTGTTGACTATGGGAACCAGCCCATAAATACATACGAGTTTAAAGCACTTGAAAAAAGGGCAGCTAAAAAAAAATGCACGAAAGCAGACACCAGATGCATTGTATCACATACATTATAGTAGCTTTCCTTCACAATGATTTTCAAGATGATATCTTAAAGGATCAAAACCTAGAAGCATTAAAAAGGGTGTTAGATGGTGAAAGCCATCAGAATCCCTTGTTCTATCACTCTGAATACATTATTGCATCTTACTTTCTAATGCTGAAAATGGATAGATTTTCAGATAAAAATTAGGAGAGCTTGAATTGCACTCCCTCTCTGGACTCTTGTAATGTATGCATTTTCATAATGTTTTGCGTAAGGCATTCAGGGAAAAAATCACATACATTTATGGTCAAATTACTGGCAGCTTAGCTTCACAAATGCTGTAATTTAACTGTTTAACAGTAAATCAGATTTACAGTTTGTAACATAAATAAATTGCTCTTTTTAATTCAAATAATAATAAATAGTATGTGTGTAATAGAATTCTGTTTAACAATGACAGACTATTTTCACAACAGATAAAATTTACTTATTTCAGCTTGTATTTATTGCTAAACAATCTCACAATAACAGAGATTGTTTCCAACTATAAATGTGTGTTAAAACATTTAACTTTAATAGCTGAATCTTGTCAAATTGATGTACAGTAATAGAACATCATAAAATCTTATTCCAAGTTGTAAACTGAAGCATTAAAAATTAATTTTATACACTAAGAAAGACAGGTTGAAATTACTGCTATATGGTCAGAAAGTTAATTTAAAGCACAGGTTAAAAATTTGATTCTGCTTAATACATTTAAAACAGAAAAATCCTAAAACTGTTGGACATTTCTAAAACAATCAGAAAGTACTTAGGCTTCAGTTCTGCCAGATTCAGGATGATCTGTGCTAACAAATGTTGCTACCCTATCAAGCTGCTCTGACTGTAGTCCTCTAGGGTGTGCAGAGGCAGACGAGTTTGCAAGATAAGGGTCCTTAAGTTAAAAATTCATGGGAAAGGTCATGTTTCTACCATTTCTGAAGTGCTCAGCAGATCAATGGAACGCACGAAACAAGACAGTAAGACACAGAAATGATTTCCTGCTGACTGGCACTCTTGGAAGCAGCACTTGGGAAATGCAGAGGATTGCCACTGCTACCCAACTTTGGGGCATTCTCTGCTTCTGGCCTGCGACAAAGCGGCGCTGGAGATGCAGAGTGCCTATTCCACTGGCAGGAGCAAGCACGCAGGTACATTCAAAGGCCCCTAATGAAGTCAACATGCTGAGCTAAGCTGAGATAACCCACTTCTTAAAAAATGGGACATAGTTACGTGGGAACCTTCTGGCTAGCAGCAAGGCTAAATCTCCGGTAATTAATTCCCCCTGGTGCTGACCTAAAGACTTTGTGTCACGGGGACGATGTCCTTGCCTGGAGCAGGGGGTTCCTCACCCTGTGTGGCCGGGGCAGTTCAAAAGCCTGCACTGGCCAACTCTCATCACAAACAGGAAAGGAAACGCTGAGCTGCGCAACATGCCTCTGCTTCTGGTCCTATGGTATGAATGTGGCCATACCAAACCCCTGTCTAGTCTGGGGCTGCAGCCTGTCCTGATGGAGCCAGTCCCACTGGAAGCTTTTCCCTTTGGATCAAGTCCTCAAAATATGCCTTTATGTGTCCAGCACAATCTGACTCCGAATTTCAGTGGCCAGCTGTATGAAAGTCAGAGCAACACAGGGTTTGTCTCACACAATCACAATTATCCTTTTGATACTAATTCTTTCATTTATATTGGAGACTCATAGCTTGCTTTCTATTTCATCTGCTTTCCAGAGACCAAATTTACCTCCCTTAGCAATGTTTTGCCCCATAACTGAACACTTAATGATAGATGCACTACTGTACCTTAAACATGACATTTCCTGTAGAGTAAAAAAGGCTCTTAAAGGGACTTTGTGACTTTACCCTACCGAAGCTGAAGAAGGGCAGATATAATTGAGGATGGCAGTTGGCTGGCAGTCCCTCAACAGCAGCCCCACTACTTCAGTCCTTTCAAAATCAGCAAAATAAAAAGCAGGTCATTCAGAACTGTGTATTGTGGCCAGACACTTGCAAGAGAAGTGAACATGATCTAAACACACAGCATGGTACCATTCAAAAGCACACCACAAAATACAACACGCTTATTGATAATTTGGAAGTGGAGGTCTTAATAGTTGTTTTTCTGATTATTATTTTCTGAGATTTTCCTCTTCATGTATAGCCAATGGTTTTACAAAAGGCATTGTTTTTTTTAACCATATCTATTATATAGTGATGTGTATTCTTTTGAGGATTACATCAGCTACCTTAACTCATGTTTAATAATATTGCATTCAACACACATCCCCACTGAAGATGATACAGGATTAGGTACTAGCTAATATGAGGACTAGCATCAGAGTCTGACCCTTAGTACTGGAAAACTCAGACAGCATCTTAACCTCACTGAGAACCCGAAGTATGTACTATGCAGTAATTGATCACTCAGGCTGAGCCGTCCTCAGAAATCTCTCATCAGGGTGTCAGTTGCACATGAGATATGATAAGACTACAGCAAAGATGGCAAATTTGCAAACATAAGCTGAAAATAACTAGCAGTCTTCTAAAACGAGGGACAGTCTAGCTATTAAGAGCAAAATCAGCTCCCATCCCTTACCTGTTCTAACTCACTGACAGCTGGTTCAATCTTCCTACAAGTAGCTCTAGTTTATTTAAGAATGCTTCATTTTGCCTGTACCACCTCTTTCAATTTGCTATTTCCTGCTTAAAGGGGAAAAAAAAAGGATGGCTCATTGAAAATGTAAAGTATATAAATCATGTATGAGAAATATTAAAACACATAAGTCAAAAGCATTGCTTTACTTGTTTTACAAATTACAAGAGTTGAGACCCATGTCTCCTTGTGCTCCCCCCAGAGCTGTGCAGAGCTCTTCCCACTATATCACACTGCCTGCAAGAATGCTGCTGAGTTACTCCTTGCAGCTTTCTCTGCAATGGAAACATTCCCTGCAGATTCAGCTTTGTTTAGTGAATTTTTAGTCAACTGAATTTCCAGGTGGTCATGTACCTGGTGGATGAAATAGTAGTTGCTTTCCAAGTGCTGCAGGGAAACATGATTTTATTCCTATATTTGTTTCCTTTGGAATTTAAAAATAAATGTGACCAACATCTCTATCTCAGGTTCTGAGAGAAGCTAAATTCTAGACCAAGCTAAAAATAAATTTTAAAAACATCCATTTCTTCCAACACTGCACAAAAAACCCTCATCAGAATAAGAAAATGGGCAGTACTGCTAAAATGAGTCCTGCCGCTCCGCCTTGCACTTGCCTACCTTTCTGCTATGCATTTAAAAATAACGCAGATACTTTCACACAGAGCATCTCTGTGATGCTTTTTATCTGGCTCTTTGCACTTCCAGATAATGTCCAGTGCAGGAGGTCCCAGCTCTGTTGTGAAGGCATCTTGCTCGGCTTCGCAAGAAATCAAGCTGTGAACTGCAGAGTCTGTGCAGGAGCTGCAGTGCTGGACTTTAACAGCAATTCTCACTTGGCTCTCAGCATCCAGTAGCCACTTTGCATTCCAGTGAGACTAACTTAAGCATAAAGTATACAGTGGTCACAAGAAATTAAATGAAATAAAGGAAAATACTACTTCTGCCTGAACTGAGAAATCTGTTGGCAGGGCTGTGCGTTCCACTTCTGTACAGAAGACAAGACAGTACAGTTTTCATCAAGCTTTCTAACTGTGTCACAGAAAAACGGGAGCCATGCCACTGACATATTCACCCTCCAGTGAAGATGGCAGCTTGCTCCACCTCTTGTCTGTCTTCAAGGATTTTATCCAGAACAGCGGCATTTTAGCAGTGAGAACTGTGCCTGCTAATATCATGGTAGTCTAAGTTCAAACCCTGTTTATCACAAATGCAACAGTGCCTAAGCATGGCACATTCCTGAATACAAAGAATCGGCCATGGTCAAGGAGCAGGATTTGATGAAGTTCTGCCACAAATTCTGTTTTAAAACTCCGCTTTCATGTGGAGTGGACACAGGAAAATCAGGCTGTGTGGGGGAAAAATTAACAAATCTTTGAAAAAAAACAAAGCTGCATAATCTGCTGTATTTCAGTTGGTCTTTATCCGCAAAATCCCAGATCTTTGTTTAAGCTACAAACAGACTATAAAAATCAGCTTGCTGGCCTCTCTCCTTATTATCCACATCCCTGCACAAATCAAATGAAGCTTTTGCTGTAAAGCTGATAAAAAACTACACACACAAGAGCAAGCTGATGTATTTAAAAAGTGGTTATCATTTCTAATCCTTTCCTCTCTCTCCAAGGAATATCATCTTTCCAAGGAACACACAAAACTCCACCACTGAGCACACATCAGCACTTACACTTGTTTTGATTAGGGATTTTCTAAAATAACAATGAACGAAGTAGTCTGGCATTATCATTGATTTTTAGCACCTAGGGAAGCAGTACAACAGTCGTCCAATTGTTTAAAATCAGTGAATAGCCAAGACAAGTTCTGACAAATATTTGCACTCACATAATCTATTTCAGAGACCTCACAAAATGAACTACAGTACCTGGTTGGTAGCATATGGATGCTTTTGCCATTTCTTTGTAGATAACCCAGATCCTCATGTGTAACCCAGAACAAGAGAAGTGGTCACAGACGCTAAACTTATGCAGACACTGGCGTTTGTTTGGGATTTGGATATTGACTGAGATGCTCTCCAGTTCCAGTTCCTTGCCAATTGTGCCAGGAAAACAAAACAATTTTTATTATCTAATTTCGACACATCCAAGTGATATGTCTAAATCCACTCTAGACAATCAAGCTTAGATTCAGGCATGAAAGGACTAATAATCATTTCACATGGGTGTACATCTAGTCTTGCAACTTGCCCCAAGCCAATGAGTGACAGCACTGGGAAACCAACATGAGATCAGATTAAGGTCCCACCTCCTAGAATTCAGTCTTTTAAATGGGAATGTTTCGCCATAGGATGAAATTCCTCTCAAAAGATTAAATCATCAGCCATTGCATTTCCTGATTTCAACCTGATTTGTTACAGACTTGAGCCAAAGACTAGAAAGTTTGACTTAAAGCTTCAGCAGCGCTGAGAGGTTTAAGTGTCCCTCTTCACATTGTGGACATCAAAACTTTTCCATTCAAAGACTTTGCTTTATAAATAAAACTGCAGACATCAGTTACGATTTTAGACTCTTGAAAAATATGCACATACCCACACAAACAATAAGGAACAGAAATACAGCACTTAATTTAATGCACAGATTTCTGACTGTTGTAGAATGGAAAAAGTTGCTTCTTCAATGTGGGCTTGAGCACAGTCTTACGTTCATAGCTGTGGTTCCTGTGTCAAACACGGTGTGTGTTTCATGTCGTGTGTGATTTTTAACTTGTGTAACACACCACATGCAGTGTGCTACTTAGTTTCTATCAATTTAAGCGCGTATTAAGAGCCTCACCTTTTACATGAAGGCAGTACGCAGTTTCCATAGTAGGGAGCAGGGTGAGATGACAGCACGCTGCCTGCCAGGCAGCGGCTGATCTTGAAAACAGGAAAGGACAAAGAAACGGAGATGAATCTACTAACGTAAAAGTCTTTGCTCTTTGTAATTTTTTAAGTGCTGGTAAACAGCAGGAACAGCACTTTAGAAGTAGCCATGGAAGTTTGGGAATTATGAAATATCAAAATAAAATCTACTCAATTGAAACCATTTACATCTGTAGAACTTTCTCCTGTAAATAAGGTCCTTCCATTTCAGTTTTCTCTGATCCTTTTTGCCTTTTTTTGGACATTAGAATACATAAAGCAAAGACTCAAGCTTGGCTTGCTTCAGAAGCAGCACAGACAACTAGCTGTTTGAGAAAACTAAACTTAATTGAACGTGGATATGTATTTTAAAGGAATGGAAACAAAACTGACATTAGGGAAGGAATAAACACTGCATTCCAGCAAATTCTCCTCTATTTAGCTTAAAGAAGTTGTCAGGGTTTTTTATTTGGCAATTTCTGTTAAATGAATAATCAGATAAAACAAATAAAAACAGAAGTAACACCTCCTTAGTCTGACAAGAGCACAGAGGTGAATCGGATTCAGCTTTTAACAGCTGCCCTCGGGTGCCTGAGGAATCATAGCAAGGTAATTCACACACCGTTAGGCCAATTTTCAATGGACTTCTGTCAGTTAACAGTTGATAAAAGCCATCTGGACGATCAAATACTGCATAGTGCAAGATACAGAAAGTGGTGAATGTATGTAAGCTCAATCAGTCTGAATGACAGATCTGCCTCCTCACTGCCTAGTTTTTTGTTACTGTTTTTGACAGCTATATATATTCCATTTTCAACAGAGTTCAGAAGTCCAGGCTCTATCTATACGGCATTTTTAATTCACATCTACACAAATGTCATGGTATTTCTCTAAGGGAAAAAAGTGTAGAAGTTGATTTTTGTGTCAGCTAATAAGATTATTGTATAATTAATTCAATTATATTTCCTTAGCCATATATTTATACGGATACCTAACAGTTACAAGGCAAATGATAGACATGGACAAGATGATGCAGTCTACCCAGACTGTCACTACTACCCAACAAGATATGAATGAGGAAGTGGTATGGAAGAGGCTCAGTCTTTCACAAGGACCTAACAGGTTACCTCTCCTATCCAAAATGAGACAGCTGTGAATGACTAACAGTTTAGCCTCACAAATCCAATGCACAACTGCCATGTCATTGAACAAGCATTGCCCTTTTTTCTATCACACATTTAATAATGGAGTGAGACACCAGCATTTATCTTCTGCCGCTAAGAGGCTTTCTCACCTATAAGAAACTTAGAAATATAGACCAAAGCTATCCTGGATGCTAAAAACTTAATGGGTGAAAATGCTGGCTGTTTGCATGACAAGCTTTTTCCGTGGCACAGATTTGCTCTTAAAATGTGCCTTGATATTCAGGTCTGCATTTTCAACTGCATGAGTGGTATCAGCCACCTAACCTCACACTAGCTTGTCACATGGGTGTGGCATTTATCTCCTCTGTATGCCTATGACAATCCTCCCCTCAACCATGCCAGTCACTTTCGCTGACTTTGTGGAAAATTAGGTGGTTTGGAATTTTGAAAATGAGGGTGATTTTTAAAGACCTTAAATACACATTCTAGAACATATTCTAGGATCCTGTTGTTGAAACCTGCTGTCCATGTTCATCATCCTCACAGTCTAACACTAAACCGCTGCCTCGGTAATAAGGAATGCAGACACAAGAAACAGAACAAATGTTAAGTAGGACTGGTGTTGCAAGTAAAGACAAACACTTTGTTGCAAACATGATGGCCAAAATTCACACCATCTAATTCCGTCTAAGATGTGGATGGACTTCCATTTGCAAGAGGGTCAACTAGAAAGTCTTTACAGTTGATTTGTGCAGAAGATAACTCTCTGATGAGCCTGGAAGCTCCCAGTACC
>VYZW01007072.1:1999-15503 GCA_013401315.1 Balaeniceps rex
AGAGTAACAAATCAGACAGGGGTTCCCCCCACCCACACATGTACAAGTTTGTTATCAGAAGCACATTTGTTTCCCCATGGCCTAAAAAACCTGCTCATCTATTCTGATCCCCAAAAATTGTCATGTCTGGAATGTTTGCTAGTCAATGAAAGGTTAAGTTACAATAACCTAATAGAATGCTATGTATTACACCATTTATGCTATATAATCCTATCACAAGGATTAATATATTGTTTGACTAAAGTGAGTTATGGAGCTAATAAACTTCTTCTTATACGGGTTAATACATTAAGTTATCTTTATCTGTTTGATACATTCTTCATTTCCTAACTATGGCATAAGAATGTGATTAAGAAACTGTTGCTTAGGAGGTTTCATATCATGCTCCTGAACACTATGCTTCTGCAAGATTACATGAAATAGTTGCTTTATTTTTAGTAATAATGTTAACTGTAACACACACACACACCGTTTTTTGGTTCAGAAATAACTTTAGCCTGACTAGGCAGGAAGAAACTTAACAAAGTAACAAGTTGCACTGAACCTACATGTAGACACCTGAAGAAAAAGTGATGTGATAGCTCATTCCTCTTTGAGAGGAGTTGCCTACATCTACATTTAGAACACAATCTTTTAGTTCCCAGAGATTCAAGATTCCTGAAGTTGAGAGAAACTGAGGGATGTCCACCATGGCTATGGCCATTTAACAAGTCATGAAGAGAAAACAGGGTTTATATCTGTCCCTGTATATATGGCTGCAGCAAAAATTACTGGTTTTCAGCATGTGTTTGAAGGTATAAAAGCAGTTGTATGTAGATACAGACAATATCTCTCAAAAAACAGTGCCTTGGTAGAGTGGAAATAAGTTTCAGTTTGATCATGCTCTGACCACCACAGGTTCCTGATACCGAAAAAAAAAGGGCCAATTAAAATCCACAATTTAGCATATCAAAAGAACAGAAAAAAATTGTACTACATGTAAAACTGACATCCAGAAATTGCCAATGCATGCTCAAATGCATAGTGAATAAATTCTAAAGTAAGACCAAGAAAACTAACGCTATAATTTGATTTGTATGTTTCTTAAAACTGATCCTTAGGCTACTCAAGGACTGCATACTGTTTTCCTAGTTAGACAGGTTTTATTTTAGTATCAACCTAATCGATTGGTTGATCAGGCAAACCACAACAACGAAGTGCCTGTTGATCAGACATTGATGTGGTTTTCCTGAGAATGTGTGTCTTGAACCTGACTGATAGACTATATGAATGTTTTATTATTACTTTTTTACCTGTAAGGCGTCATAAAAGAGATCAGTAGTTCATCTTTTGCAATCAAAACGGTAACAGTAGAGAAGATTAATTGCTATAGTTCTATTTTTAATTATTCTATGCATCAAGCAATTCAGTGTGCTGCTTCCAAAATACATAGTCTGTCACAAAAAAAAATATTTTCTTCTTCATGTCTGAGGAAATAATCTGAATTCACCATCCTTTCACAGTGAAGAGCTGTAATTTCAATATTGATGTGGACAACTGCTTTCACTACTATAACACAAAATAGCTTCTTAATACATGCAATATTAGTTTGATTATCCAAATAAACACTGAAGCAAATCTGTATTTCTTTTCAGGCTGTTAATTTACTGAAAGGTTTTTTGTGGCTATTGAATGTTCAATTTAAATGTTTAAATATCACTATTTGCTGAAGGGAATTACTTTGAAGAATGAGGCTGATCCTGACAAGAGCAGATGTCTACTTATATGCTCAAACAATCTCAACTAAAGTTCACTTTCACTAATGAATACTTCTAATCAGCTGCTACAAATAATAAAGGGACCAAGAGGTATTCACAGGAAAAATTCCCCAATAACCTGTGAAGTGTTTGGAAAAATTATAAGGTAGTAACAAGTCACAGACTGTAAAAGACAAAATTTTCAAGTTTATCCAGATGAATGATTCAAATAGCTTTTTTTTACTCTTCCTGCTTCTTCTCTTGTATGCTTTATGAAATGTCTTTAAGAAAGACACAAATGAAGAAGGTTTGCAGATTAGCCACCAATAATTGAAGAGGGTAATAAAAAAATAAGTACATACATTTCATCACTGTTTTAGTGACCCTGATTAAAAATGAAATAGCCTTTTCAATTCTAGGTTCTAACAGAAATAATTCTTAAATTGGAGGTCCAAATCCAAGGAAATCATTCAGCAAGTATTTTTAAATTTTTAGTTATTTATGTTAATTGTGCAACACTTTCTACTAGTCCTAGATTTACTGTTTTGTCTCAACACTGTAAGCCAAGTTTTGGCTATTTCTGCAGTCCAGTTGGCCATAATATAAACATCAGAATTGTTTACAACTTTAAAATTATTCACAGCTGGGCTGATTCTATCATCCTTCTTTTTAAGTACCCTACTGAAATCCTGCCCACAGGAAAATCAAGTTTTCCGTTACCTGTACAAAGATTGCCCAGAGGTCAAGACCGTCACTATTAAACCCACTGTGAAAGGAGACGTTCAGTATTAGCAAATCTCACTTTTGTTCCCTTTTCTGTATGTTTCAAAGGGCTTAATTCTACATCTGTTTCTTAAATTGATGTCAGGCCGCTGAGTGCATCCCCCCTCCTGGAGTTTTGGTGCACGTCACGTCCTTACCCTTTACTTACTATGACTATAATTGTACACAGTAAATACAAATGCATTGCTGCCATTTAATACCAGAATCTTTAAATGTAGCAAATAAGAATAAATTAAAATTTCTGTACTCTAATTCCTTTCAGGTGCTAATATAACAAAAGCCATAACATTGCAATTAGTTCAGTTGTAACAACAGATATTTTTTAAAGTAGTTCCCTGCAGTATCTTAAAATGAAATCAATGTTCCTGTTTGCTTATAAGGAGTGTAAACAGGAAAGTTTCTCACTGTGAATGAAAGTCTTAGTCACTTATTTTCAAAATACCTAGAAGAACAAGAACCACATCTCACATCATCTGTGTTCCACAAAAGCAATTAACCTTGCAAAAAACTGTGCCCTTCTTCATCTGCTTGAAACATCAACCAAATTGCCTCCTTTGAAATAGCAACCAGGTAGCTGAGTTATTAAAAGCACTTCAGGATCTTCAGATGAGGAAGCCTCCAGTGTGCCACGTGGCATTCCTTGCTTTTTGTCCAAGATCCATGAAACCTCCTTGAATTCTATGAAGCAGAAAATAACTTGAGTGTAACTTCCAGATCAAATCACTGCCTCTTCAGCAGTGCTCACCCTGCATTCACCATGCACTTTGTGACCATTTTGGAGCATGACTTCTCCTATTCTGCTTAAGGACCTCTCCTCTCCCACACCAACCCACAATCACATTTGTCAAGTTTCTGATAAGGTTGTGAAATTGTCACCTTTGTCCATCTCCCTTACTCGTGCTCCATTGCCACGTGTTCTCAGACCTTTGTAGAATAAACTGGTGGCCTGTGTCCTGTGCTTTAATAGGTCTGGCTGTTTCTTGATAAAAATTAAATAAATAAGAGAAGCTTCTGTGCAGCATGACAGCTACGGAGGCATAACTACCTCTTAGCAGGGTCTTGCCCTCAAAGCAAGATAGCAGGGAACTACACCAGCAGAAACCTTGTACCACAATCTTGCTTTTTCTTGTGATGTAATGTGCCTATCAGTGAAGCTGATGTGGAAAATCTTGTGTTTCTGAGGGAAATTAAGGGAAGAGAGCCAGGTTTGCTGGGAGATCAGCATGACTGAACAGTCTGCAGGACAGAGAAAGGTGCCCTGGTGAAAACTGACACTGGTATATTTTTGTTACATTACCTTTTTGTAGAAATAACGACTTCTTTTCAATTACCCCTCTTTGTTTCCTCTTCACTGCCATTTTCCTTTAAGAAAGGTTGCAGGACAACTGCCTTAAAAAAAAAAAAAATTGAATGGTTAAGCTCTTTTATTGCTTGTTCAAACCAATTCCTCATAAATACATTATTTGAAAGTGGCATTGACTCCCCCTCAGGAGGAATGACTTGCCTGTTCCAGATCAGATTAAACCCTTTAAGAGAATAAGCATGTAGCAATTTAGTCTGAGCAGCTCTTTGACCCATCCGCCTTCCCCAGTGATGCTTCTGTTCCCCTGTACATACAGATCTGACATACTGTCCTGGTTTCAGCTGAGTTAGAGTTACTTTTCTTCCTAGTAGCTAGCATAGTGCTGTGTTTTGGATTTAGCATGAGAAGAATGCTGATAACACACTGATGTTTTAGTTGTTGCTAAGTAATGCTTAGACTAGTCAAGGACTTTCTTTTTCAGCTTCCCATGCTCTGCCAGGTGCACAAGAAGTTGGGAGGGGGCACGGCCCAAGATAGTTGATCCAAATCGACCAAAGGGCTATTCCATACCATATGACGTCATGCTCAGTATATAAACCGAGGGGAGTTAGCCGGGGGGCAGCGATCGCTGCTCGGGGACTGGCTGGGTGTCGGTCGGCGGGTGGTGAGCGGTTGCATCACTTGTTTTCTTTTCCCTGGGTTTTGTTTGTCTCTCTCGTTCTCCTTTTCATTACAATTATTATTATTATTATTATCATTATTATTATTACTATTATTATTATTTTATTTCAATTATTAAACTGTTCTTATCTCAACCCGTGGGTTTTCTTACTCTTGCCCTTCCGATTCTCTCCCCCATCCCACCGGGGAGGGGGAGGGTGAGCGAGCGGCTGCGTGGTGCTTAGTTGCCGAGTGGGGCTAAACCACGACACTGACAGGGGTTTTTTTAATGCTGTACCTCCTGGGCTGCAAAGCTTCCAGCATTTGCAATCACATGCACGTTAGAGATCCTGTCCCCTGTTTGCATTTTTCTTTGTCTCTCCTATATGT
Source organism: Balaeniceps rex (assembly GCA_013401315.1). Taxonomy (NCBI): domain Eukaryota; kingdom Metazoa; phylum Chordata; class Aves; order Pelecaniformes; family Balaenicipitidae; genus Balaeniceps; species Balaeniceps rex. The sequence continues at coordinate 6,872 of VYZW01007072.1, forward strand.
AGGATTTGGACCAGCAAATTCTCTTTTATAAACAAAAGTACAGTTTCAAAAGGATTTCAGAAATTGTACTAGCTCTTTCACAGCTAGTTTTTCATTTGTCAGTTTGTGTGAACCCCACGCAAGGGCTTACAGCCAATTCTGCAGAAAATCTTCAGGGTAATATTTAAATAAAATTCTTCAAACTTTTTTTTAGGGAGGAGGAGTGGCTGTAGTTTTTATGTGTATCAAGAGTTCTTACTGTGATAACTGTTTCGGTAACTGGGAAACATAAAGCAAAAAGGAAGCAATGGAGCCATTTTTTCAGAAGGAAGTACAAATTCACCAGAACGTAGGGACAGGTGTAGAAATGCATGGGAGAGATAAATGTAATTCTCAATAATCTTGAATCTTTCAAATTCATATTTCACTAAGATGGGTAAAATACCAGATGTAGGGACCCTTTTCTGTTCAGAACCTAAGTATTCCTCAGGTGAAAATTGAAGTATCTGTCCTTATTGCACATACAGAAAATACATATCTTCCAAATCAAACTTAGGACTGATGATAGAGTTCTTCTATGAGGAATATTGAGTTTCTTTATGAACCAGTGTCCTTTCACCTTTGACAGAGCCCAGAGTTAGGGTTAAAGTTGAGAGGAAAAGAAAGTCCAGATCCACAATATGAATGGGTCTGAAAAGAACTAGCAAAAGAAACTGAGGGTGGTAAAAATTTCTCCCTGGAGATTTTTACTCAGTGAGGCTCAGAAAGGCTGCCTTGTCCAAGGCACTGCCTAAGGTTAGGGCTGGGACAAAACAAAATCCAGAGCTTCAGCTGGAGCAGGGCTGGGTGAGGACTGCCAAAGTCTTTCATTCAATGTTATGGGCAAAAGGTAACAGGACACATATGGAGCTAGGAATCCATTGCTAGTCTAATTAATCTTTTAACAGTCTAATAGTCCAAATTGCCTAGTTACTACAGAAAAACCTCATTAATAATGAAGCTAATTCTAATATCTGCCTCTTTTCTCTGTTGTTTAGCCCATCCATCCACTGTCCCTCTGGCTCCAAAGGCTGACAGTTTCAATCTTCCTCAAGAAGACTTGGGGCCAGGGAGGTAGTAACAGTTTTCCACTTATTCTTTTGCATTGCAGCAATCACAAATCATATTCAAAATGAAGGCTGCTGCCTTTCATTTTCCTTAGGGAAAAAAAAACAACCCACAGACAATTTTTAATATGATAGCTCAGACTGTTTCCCGCTATGTTAATCTAACTTGACAAAATGTGGAAACATATTTAAACAATTTGTTGGGATCCTCTTATCTTTCCCATTAAGAATATCTCTGCAGTATCTACTGTAATGATCACTCAATATACATAGGCACCATAAATACAAGACTAACATTAGAACTCATTACAGGGGAAAGAGAGATTCAACTTCATATTTGAAAAGAAGGTTATTTCCAAGAGTAGCCTTATGCAAAATTATCCCTCGGGAGAGCAGTAATTTGAAGCTCAGCTCTATGAGCTTTCCTTATATTCACATATTTCCTCACTTCCCATGTTCACTGTAAGAGCTGGTATGTAAGATCATGTGGGAAGAGAGTTTTGAGAAACATCATACTGCTGTGGTAAGTTGAACGCTTTGTCTTACGCAGAGTAGTGTTTAGTGAGGAACATACAGAATAAAAAATATTTGACTAATTCCAAGCCTCAGTATCTGAACTCACCTTGCGTACTCTTATTCTGAGGGACTTTATGAAAAATTTATAATATAGATAATGTTTTGAAGTGCAATCTGGAAAAAATGTCACAGCTTGTATAGGGTTTGTGTGGCAAGGTTTTGGTACTGGGGGTGCTGCAGAGATGTCTTCTGTGAGAAGATGCCAGAAGCTGCCCCCATGTAGGGCACAGCCAGTTCTAACCAGCTCCAAGATGGACCCGCTGCTGGCCAAAGCTGAGCCAATCAGCAGCAGTAGTAGCACCTCTGCGATAACATATTTAACAAGGGGTAAAAAACACTGCACAGCAGCAGCTGGAGAGAGGAGTGAGAATATGTGGCAGAAACCACTCTGCAGACACCAAGGTCAGTGAAGAAGGAGGGGAAGGAGCTGCTCCAGGCACCGGAGCAGAGATTCCCCTGCAGCCCGTGGTGAAGACCATGGTGAAGCAGGTTGCCTCCGCGCAGACCAATGAGGTCCATGGTGGAGCAGATATCCACCTGCACCCATGGAGCACGCCATGCTGGAGCAAGGTGGATGTGCCCTGAAGGAAGTTGTGACCCTGTGGAGAGCCTGCGCTGGAGCAAGTTCCTGGCAGGAACAGCAGCCCCATGGAGAGGAGCCTGTGCTGGAGCAGGTCTTCTGGCAGGACCTGTGGCCCCATGGGGGACCCTCTCTGGAGCAGGCTGCTCCTGAAGGACTGTACCCAGTGGAAAGGACCCATGCTGGAGCAGTTCATGAAGAGCTGCAGGCTGTGGGCAGGACCCACATTGGAGAAGTTCACGAAGGACTGTCTCCTGTGGGTGGGACCCCATGCTGGAGCAGGTACAGAAATCAGGAGTGAAGTTGAGCCTGGGAAGAAGAGAGGGATGGGAGGAAAGTGGGGTTAGATTTGTTCTTATTTCTCATTATCCTACTCTGATTTTGATCGGTCATAAATTAAATTAAGCCTTGCATCACTTCAGCCTTGGGAACAGTATTAATTTTCATGATGAAAGATGTATTAGAACATTTAAATTCCTCCTTTTGTGTGCAAATCCAGCCTTTCCTAGATACTTCTGGAAAATAAATTGTAGCATTTGTGAGCTGAAAACTTACTGATTTTTAGACTATCTGTCAAGTCGAGAAGAGTGCACATGGCCCTACATCCCTCAAATGGCATCTTACATTCCAATACCAAAACATACACCCCAATACCAAACAAACCTTTGACTCTCAGTAAGAGATCAAAAGCAGTAACTAGAGGATATTTAAGGAAAACAGGAGACTTCAAAAACGATATTACTGTTTTGTCTGCCTGCAACTACAAGGACTTTGAAGACGCAGCAGTGAAACTGGACATTTCTTATTTCATAAAGACAAGTGGAGAATGCTATTTCTGTAATGGTATGGAAATGCTTATTTACTCAGTAACACTTTTGAATGAGAAAAGCTGACTTCAGCTACAGCAGAATGTATCTACCTACCTTTCTATTTTTCCAGGAAGATAAACGTAGAAGAGCTAGGTACAATAAAAGTTCATAGGTTTAAAATGTAGCCGCCTTTTGTTCCACTATACTGTTGGAAAACATAAAGCGCACAATCATCTTTATATGTAGTTTGTGGGAGGGAACACAGGCAGGGACTAGTTAAGAAATAACAAGAGATTCCCAGGGCTAGCTAATAATGTGCTTAAAAAAGAGAAAGAACACTCACAAAACCTTAAGAACAAATAAAAACATGCAACAAACAAGTAAAAGATTTAAATACTGAACTTAAAAAGAAAAAAAAAATGTTTCCTTGGTCCATTGTGTTTTTCTTGGCAAAAGTAATCTGTTGTAATGATTCTGCTTTCAATAGCACACAAAATAGCATAAAATGGAAAAAATATGCTGTCTTTTCTCCTTTCTCTCTTTTTCCCTATCCTTTGATATTCTCTATGCCTAAAATCAACTGATATTTTTATTTCAACATAATTTTGAGGTTTTTCTTTGTCTTCAGTTTTTGGCCTGCAGGTCAGTTCTCATCCTTTTTTTCTACATGATTTTCATGAGTGAAATCTCATACAGTTGCACTTCTACACTTTTATTTCAACAGAAAATTTCTTCTTTTTTTCTGGCTAGAATGTGAGGCATGAAATTGCATCTCTTATTTCTGCAACACTGAACCATGTCACTGGGTACAAAATTGCCTAGTAATGTGGGAACTAATTTCTGCTGGTTTACTACCTAAAAATGTAAAACCAAATAGTTCACATGGCTACACATTAACTTTAAATATAGGAAGATTTGTATTTATTTTCCCAGTTCAACATGTGGAGCTCTCAACTTACCTGAATGCTACTCTTCAGTTCACATGATCCAGGCAGGCGTGTAGTACTTAAAGCCATGGGGTAGAGATACACATACAGTGGATTTGTAGAAGATTTGTCCTTCTGTGTTTCGGGTCATATGATGGAGAAAATTTCACTGTGCTATACTGCCCAAGAAACATGGTTGCAGTGGCTCCCTTGAGCATGTAATACTTCTAGATGTAATCAGCTGCCACCAATCACTGCAATGACTCTTCCTTTCCAAGGCAGCACACAGCAGACCCTAGAAGAATGAAAACTTCAACAGAGTATAATATTTAATAAGATCTGGGTATACTGTGATAAACTGTACTTGCAAAAAACCTCTGTACATGTGAAAAACACCACCGACATACTGAGGGTGGCTCTAATAAACACAAGGTTCACTGCCTCTTTGATTATAAAGCATAAAAAGCTACAGACAATCTACTTTGGCTGTAGACTCTCCTTTTATTACAATGCTTAACTATAAGATTAGATCTAGTGTCTTGTGCCCTCATAGATAAAGACTCAAACGCGTGCATAGATTTGTTTCTTCCAGACTGAAGGTGGCAATGCTTTTATATAGAGAATTCCCAATAGCAGCTCAAAAAGCAATAGAAGAGCTAATGCTTGGTGGGCTGGAGGAAGGAGTGAAAGTATGTAGTGAAAGTAGAAAAAGTGGAAGTACTGAAGTGCCACGGCAGCAGAGGCACTATTGGAACCTGTGGCTACCAGAAGCTGTAACGCAGACACAGACTACAGGGAATTCTTTACTCACCCCTCTTGGGATTAACTCCAAGTAGGAACATCCTCATGTTTTCCTTGAAAACTTATGCCATAGGGCTCGCTGTTTGCTAGTCCATTTAGTTACTCTGAGGGGATAACACAGGACTGAAAGTTAAGCAGGTATGTGCTAGCAGAGTCAGCAGTGGGCAGAACATTGGTAAATAACTAAAAAGACAGAAAGTAGAAGACTGTGAATGCATGCAGCGGCAGCAGAAGATCACATATATGTATGATTTAGTGGCAAATGAAGGCACTCTTGCTTGCACAAAGCCCTGCAAAGTAAGAAAAAGGCTAACGTTAATATTTTTTTAACATTCGAGAAAAAAAATGTATTGTATTAATGTAATGAAGAAAATTCAAAATTTTGAAGTTCCAAGGAAAGTGGTTAAGTGAAGTGGTTGTTAATTTTCTTAGTGCCCAATATGTCTCCCACCCTTTGCTGGTTCTCATGCAAAGTGCTGCCCCAGCCCAAAAGCCTCCACAAGTGCTGACCAAAAATGGTTGCTGAGTTGCCTGATTGGGTCAGTTATATATCAGCCACTGCTGCAACCTTCCAGCTCTCCCCCACCAGCAGAGCACAAAGCATCAAAAGACTCTTTGGAAACATTTGCATTGAAGCTAAGACCACAACCAAAAGGAGAAGTAGACCGTAAGTATTGTTGGATACAAAAGCTAAAACAACATGACTCTTCTGAAGTCTCTCTAGATCAGAATTACTAATCAGCTGTACCACATGCTTATGAGCTCATGATAATTTTATTATCATAAATATTTCAGTTATGAAATTGTTTGGAGTTATTACACTTTGCCTGGATGCAGTTGGCTGTGTAAGTATCATATATCTTCTTCTGTGGCTGAGTTGCCTTTTTGTCTTGTGATGGCTACTGCACCTCAGGACAGGCAGAAGCTTATGGAAGAAACAAGTGAATGTTCACAGCTGAAGGGAACATTTCTCATGTACAGTGGGGCAAGCAAGAGGAAGAAACCCATGAAACAAGGAGTCATTAGCCCTGTTTGTAAATTAGGACATTCATGAGGAAAAGGGATTTGCTTGCCAGGACTCAAAGATGACAGAAAACAGATTTTTTTGTTGTTTTTCATAAGAAACTGGAGAACACTGGGAGGACTTCACTCAGATGAACATACTTGGATTGCAGAGCAGGCCTGTAAAGGAATATGCTCCCTAGTGACACTGGAGGTTGGAAGTTTAGATTTGCTGCCAGACCTGTTAATTTTTGTGTCTCTCACCTGGGTATTCTGAGATTTTGTTTTTACTGTAAAGAGTTATTTTGTTCAGCTTAGTATTTTGTGTTCTCTTGAAAGGCTGCTTTCAGGACAGATGCATTTTGCTGTCTCTGAGGTCTTCCTCACCTCACGGAAATGGGGAGTTTTGCCTCCATGCTCCAGCCAGCTCAGGGCCCTCTTACAAAGGGCTTGATCAACTAAGATATTTCCAGGAGTGTATGCTGGGCACGAAATACTCTTACTCTTTTCCTAAATTAATGGTATTTAACATATTGCTTCGGTGTTTTTTTTTTCCTTTTGGGGCACACTTCTCTCAGCAGAATTTGGCACATGTTAAATCTATTATTTGGGAGTAGAAAGTATGCAATGCATGCTTGTCATGGACTTACAAATGCTCCTTTTGACTGAAAATATGTTTCCTTGCTCAGAAGGTATATTTGTTATTAATAGAAATCAGACAATTGCTGCATGGTCATTTCCCCACACACTTTCTGCAAATAATCATCATGGCAGCCCCATTCACAACTGCGATTGCTGGCTTTCAAGGCTCTGGGGAGCTGCAAAAATATTTTCTCTGTCTTAAACCATAGAAATGTGTTGGTTTTTTCCACGTAGTTAAAATCCTTCTATACGAATTCTCAGTGACCCACTTGCACAACTGTTGCAGGGGGAAGAAGCAGCGCTCAGCAGCTTGTGTAGGTAGGTACCTGTGGACTTGCAGCAAATCAAGACAAGTTATCTGAGACTTTGACCTTGGGCCATGGGCTGGCTGGTGAGAGAGCTGGTGACTGAAGCTAAAGCTGATCTCCTGTCAGGAATTCAAACGTGGGAACTGTGCTATTTTTCCAATCCCTGATATCAGTCATATGCCATGAAGAAGATGTGCTGCCAGATCCAATTCTTGTCTCTAGTGGGTTGGGACAATCAGATGTATCAGCCTCCTTTGCCCTCTCACCTCATTCACTACCATGTTTGTACAGCTATTCATCTACTTCTCTTCATGAATAGAGGTGGTGAACCTTTATACAGACATCTATTTAGTCAACTTGATGTTTAAAATTTAAGAAAAGTTATGGCTTCAATTTCACATTGTTTAGAGGCCTGAGAAGTACAGTATCTGTTTCAGGTGACTTTCTGGATTTATATAGGATAATGACTAGAAACCCTATATTTGTGAGCTATTAGTAGAGAGGAAAGGATGGAGGAGCTGCTAAGTAGTGTCTAGGAATTGGCTGATTTTCTCAATTTAGGTCCCAAGGAAGTTCATTAAAAAGCATGAAGGATATTAGAAGTTCGAACTTTGGCTGAAACCCAGTAAACGTTAATTAACAAGCACCAGGAGATCTGATGCAGCATTTGGAATGCCAGCAACTATAGTCCATCCGAGCTTGGAGAGAATGGGTAGTTATTGAACCATGTTTGGGTTTAATAGAAATTAAAATAGGTAGCCTTCAAGAGAGAAGAGTTAGCAATTAGTTGTGATCCCCTACCCCTCCCTTACACAATGTCATATAGATACATTATTTCTATCACAGGTAGAGAGCCAAATCACAGGCTGCATTAATTATGGAGGCTGACCATCTATGCTAATCTGTGCTTTCTGTTTCACAAAGTAATTTGTGTAACTTTCCACAACCAACTTGAATACAAAATTATTTGCAAGGAACACTATTCTGAAAGGTCGCTTGCCTAAAGCTAATTATACTAAGCAATCAGAAGGCAAACACTTACCTATCCCTTACTTAAACCTGCGTTCTGCAAGATACAAGCTTATCCTCTGAGACAAATATTTTTTTCTTCCAAATATAAATTAATTTGCAAGCGTATAGTCTCAAAGAAAGAATTCATTACTGAAGGGAAAAAACTGAGAGCCATTTTGCTCATTATTTTTGAGAGGTAGTCTTTATAGATCTGATTATTATAAAATTCTTAAATCTTTCTGTAGAAGACACAAAAGGTCCCCTCATCACAACTGAATATTTTTAGTAGCATCCACTTAAAAAAAAAGTCATTTGTTATATTCTTATTTTCATTCAGAAAAATAATGTTAAATTATTTATGTAAAACATAAATAAAAATAAATTATGTAAAACAGCATTTATGTGGGAGCAGTGATTGAAGTGTTCATCACGTTATGAATTTAAAATGAAGACCACAAATACAGTGACTCAGCCTGTGAGGCAAAGGGAGGCTGAGATGACAGCGCCACAAGCGAAATCAAGAAAGAAAATATAGCTGATCAAGTCCTTCTGGAGCCTGTATTAGCAACTTTGGTGCCCTATCCCAGGTATTTGTATAACCGCGGGGAAACCGAATTCCGGTGGTGTAAATGAGATTAGAGTGAGCCCCCAGAAAACTTAGTACAGACAAGTGAATGACAATGTGACTTGCCTGCAATGATATGGGTTGGCTAATACTCTCTCTCCTTACTTACTGAGTCAAGTTTGATTATTAGCTTACATTTCAGTTTAAAAAGAGGACTTTTGTTTCAGCCCTTCCTTAGCTCAATATTTAAACTTTGCTTTAGAAATACCTTTGAGATATTTGAGAACATGTCCTGGTTTCAGCCGGGAGAGAGTTAATTTTCTTCCT
>VYZW01007075.1:0-23267 GCA_013401315.1 Balaeniceps rex
TTTGGATTTTAAATTAATCCTTTTAATTTGGGAGGTGAAGTGAAGCACATCCCACCCATAACTCTTTTGGCAAGGAAAAAAAAAATGCTTCGCTTCAGGCACACAAACTGCAAAACAAATACTGGGGGGTGGGGAGGGAATAGTAATTTATATTTTTATAATGAAGTGAAAACTCAATGATTTAAAACCCAACACTAAATTAAATCCCGGAAGTAGACAGAATCAAAGTCAGCACTAAACACCTGCAGAGGGCTCAGTTTGTACAACAATAAAATCTCCTAAACTTTGTCTCTCATACTGCCTGTGAATACAGATCCTTTCACTCTAGTGCCAGCTGCAGTGTAAAACTACCTTGGGCTATAATCCTACTTTGTTGACAATTTTATGTTGCAGCAGGTGCTATAGAGATTTCCTCCCCCAGCTGCTATCGCTCTTTTTAGCCAGCTTTGCTATTTTTCCAAAGGGCTGGAAAAGATCAAGTTGTAATAACAGGCAGAGAAGGAAAAAGGAAAAAGAAGAAACAGATAATGGTTTGTGTCAACAAAGGCACCATGTGGGAAAAAGCAGGAGCTCCCCGCTATGGCTAAATTACCTTTAGTTATATACACTGCTGTGACTGGAATACTTCTTGGTTTTTAATTTGAGGGAATGTCACTTAACAGTGGAAATTTGCAAAAATTGTTTTCCTAAGCTAACTGAACTGAGAACAAATGTCCAGGAACTGAGAAGGGGCATGCAGCTCTCATCGGGGCGGTCTCATGTCCGGTGGAAAACTACCGGTTTTCTGGAATCTCGTCATGGCTCGTTCTAGAAGGAACCTTACTAAAAGACTTCAAGGAAATGTGAGTAGGGGAAGATCTTAGTGTTTTCCTGCTGACAACCCCTCTCTACGGGAATGTCTGTGAGAAGGACAGTTGGGTTTAAAATCGAGACTTTGAACTGTTCACCGTGTTCCTCTTTCCAGCTTCTACTTCCTAACACGCAGCTGACAACGCCCAGCAGCCCTAATGTAAACCGACTTCCAGAAGATGCAGCCTACTTGATCGCTTGTGAAGGGATAGTGCTGATTTAAAAGCCACAAACCAGACCTTCAGTGGGTTCAGTTCCACATGGGTGAACGTGGCTTTTTCAGCCGTTGCACTCGCAGCACTGAAGGATTCATGCTTCTCCTGAAGAATTCACACTCGACTTGCAATTAAGGACACGGCACCTCACTCACAATAAACCTTCAGGAGCCAGATTAACATCAGATAAGGAATATTCAAAAGCTAACACCAAAACCTGGCTTGAGCTGAATCTGGATAATTGCATTTTGAATGCTGAAATGAGAGTACTCATCTGAGGCAGCTTGAAACCGGGTGCTCAGGCACTGGCAGGATCAGGAGTCAAGCATCGTTTTCCAATTACAGCCTGCAGCCTACAGATGAGGGAAGAGTAAATTTGGGATAGGAAATGTCAGGCGCAGCAAAATCACTTCTTTTCTCATAGGCAGAAGCTGCGTTGCCAAACGAGAGCATCTCCCCCGGGCCGAGCAGTCGCTGGCAGGCCGGTGGGGAGGTCGGCGAGGCGAGGGGGCCGGGCCCCGGGGTCGAGGGGGCCGCAGGCCGGTGGCCTTGGGGAACCCGTCCCGTACCGGAGGGACGCCCGAGGGGACAGCGCGGCGGCTGTCACACCCCCACCCCGCGGAGACCCACCGAGCGCGGAGCGGGCTGCTCAGGGCGCCCGCCCGGAGCCAGGGTCCGGCTCCCTTTGTCCGGACCCGGAGGCGGCAACAAAGGACGGGGCAGCTGCACCCGGGCCGCCTCAGCCGCGGGGCGGAGGGCGGCCCCCGCCCTCCCTCGCGCGCCCGCTGACAGTTGCGGGCGGGGGCGGGTTTTGAATTTAGTCTCCAGCCGGCGGCGGAGCGCGGAGCCCGGCCCGCCTCGGATCGCGATTGGTCGACGGCCGGTCACGTGGGCGGCCGCGGCGGAGGGTCGGGGGCGCGGGCCGGCGGGGTTGGGCCGGTGCGGTGGCGGTGGTCCGGGTGTTGCACGGGAGGCGGTGGCCGGCTTCCTGCCCGCCCACCCCGCGACTCGGCCCCTGCCGCGACCGCCGGTGTCGTCTCGGTTCTCCTGTTACTGCCGCGGCGCCTCCCGCCCGGCTTCCCTCCTTCCCGCTCCGTTTCCCCCGTGGATCGTGCTCGTCGCTCCCGCCGCTCCGCCATGGCGGCCGCCACGCCGATGGGGCCGCGGAGCCGGGGCTCCGCGGCCGCCACGGCGCCGAGCCCCACGCGCATGTCGCGGCTGCAGGAGAAGGAGGAACTGCGGCAGCTGAACGACCGCCTGGCCGTCTATATCGACAAGGTGCGGAGCCTGGAGACGGAGAACAGCGCCCTGCAACTGCAGGTCACCGAGCGGGAGGAGGTGCGCGGCCGCGAGGTCACCGGCCTCAAGGCGGTCTACGAGGCCGAGCTGGCCGACGCCCGCCGGGCGCTGGACGACACGGCGCGGGAGCGGGCCAAGCTGCAGATCGAGCTGGGCAAGATCCGCGCCGAGCACGAGCAGCNGGCCCCCAGCTGCGCCCCTCGGGAAGGCGATGGCTGGCGCCCGGCTGCCAGAGAGCCGCCGCCGTGTGCCCATCGCTCCGGAGGGCAAGCCCTCCGGCCCAAGTGGTGTTGGCGGCACCCTCGGAAGTTCGCCCGGGTTCGCCCGCGCGTAATCGAGGTCGGAGGGCTCCGGGGTTTGAGTCGGGATGACCCTCCACCACCTCCGTACGGACAGGCGACTCTGTCCGTAAGGCTTAAGCTGCTGGCAGGACGGAAAATGGAGGGCAGTGACGGTTTCTGTAGTGGCTGTTGCGGGTCTAGGCTTTCTAAATGTCCTTTCGAAAGATGTTAACTTCATAATATGAAAATACACGAGTAGATAATAAGTAGGGTTTACAGAGAACAAAAAATAACTATAATTTCTGTTCATTTTGCTGGATATTCAGATGTTACACAAGGTAGATTTGTGGCCAGACACCCTCAAGATTGCAAGCTTTATAAGGCACAGCGCCAGGATCTCTGCTCCTGCGATAAACTGATTTGTGCCACTAGGCTTTGCTGCTTACACATTTGGCTGCAGTTATGTGTTTGCTTCCTTGTTTGTGTTTACCTTAAATTTGATTTCTGTGACTGCTGTAGTTTTCCATTAGCAAAAGAGAATCTTCTCTTTGGCTGTTTTTTTGCTAGTTCGGCCTACTAACCATTTAGTCTTGGGATCACAAAGTTTGTCAGTGGACTGATGTTAGGGAAAAAAACCCCAGAGCTGTTAATCTTGTTCTACCGTTGTATAACCTGTTAATTTTGATTTTCAGTTAAATACACTCTCAGCCCTGATTAATGAAAAAGATATTTCCTGTGTGAACCAGCATATTGATGTTTTCATGTGTGTGCAGACAGCTCCAATATCTTTCGGGCTCTTAACTTGTTATTTAAAAAACAAAACCAAACCGTGAGCTTCTAATTAGTGAGTCTGTCTGTTCTTGTGGTTGCTTCTTGGTGCCCCGTGAAGGTCTTACATCAAAGAGATTATTGACAGTGTGACAGGGAAAACAAGGTGTAGCTGCAGATAGGCACCAAAATGACTTGACTTGAAAGTCAAACCAGGAATTTCCATCTCTTAATGACTTTATGGAGGAAGATGCCCTGTTCTGTCAGCTCCTCAGAAGAGTGTATCTGGAGGATGGGGCTCAAGATGCAGTCTGCAGTAGACTCCCTTTCTGTGGCTGTAATGAGGTCACTTAATAATGTGAACATGGAGGTTCTTCATATTCTCATTTACATTTTCCTGTGGTGTGGTACTTAGCAAGAAACCCAGTGATTTGGAGGAAGGGCAGGGAATTGCTCTTGTGCTGCAGCTATGACCTCTTACAAAGAGTGAAGTCTTACTGCTTGATAGTCTGTTGATACCAGTCTCAAATAAATCGTCTTTGTACACCACAAAATACAGATTATAGTTTGGGACAAGAGCTCCTGAGTAGTTTAGGAGAGCAAACACTTAATGCTATTTAAGGCTACTATGTTGTATGTAAACTTGTATGTGCCTATTGTTGTTTGGTGGCAGACCTTGCTATGGCATGTAGTTTCTTAAGTCATTGAGTATTTTTAAGATGGATACCCTGGCGATGTCTAAGCTTATCTGTAATTCTGTTTACAAAGTCTTACAAAAGAACAAAGTTGTTTGTTTGTTTTTACCTGACTTGGAACACACTCCATGATGGCTTCTTTCTTAAAGCTGTTTAGTCATATTAAAACCTGACAAAAATACTCTTAAAAGACTTTGCACAAGTGTGCACAGGAGTACTGGTAGTTGTAAAGATCTCAGTTTGCAAGGTATGATGAGAATGTGTAGTCTCTTAACAGAATTTTCCTTGCCCTTTCAGAAAGCTGAAGTGCAGTGTGGTGTAAGCACTGGCTTTAGTTTAAATACGGTAGAGTAAGTGTAGTAGTTTGGATCTGGCTAACAGAGCCACCTGAAAAAAACGGGGAGCTTTCTGGCGTGTTTGGTGCTATTGCTAGATTCTTGCAGAGTAAACTTTATCTTGCCCTTCTTTGCAAAATACTCATCCTGGTAGTCGGAGTGAGATTCATCTCATCTACCCTTGGTTGAGAAAGGTTGGTGGTGAATGCACAGCTGAGGCAATCTAGTAGCGTGCTGTTGTGGAAGCAAGCAGTGCCATACGTTCCCATCACCATCCTACCTATAGTTCTGACTGTTGTCTTGGTTGTTCAGCTAGCTAACTTAGATCATGAAAATGGCAGAAAGATGTTCGCTTCTGCTCAGCTAGTTTTCTCTCAACAGAGAAGTACCAGGACTTGCTCATAGGAGGTGATGGAGAGCAAGGGAGAGAAGTGGGCTGAATTGGGACTGTGGTGTTTGGTAAACTGCACTGGTTTTGCTTGGCTTAGGTATACTGGTAGCCACCTCATAAGAGTCAGATTAGCGGTGGCTAGGTATTTGGTTCCCTTTAGAGTCAATGGAGATAAACGATAGGAGAAATTGCTTTCAAGAGGTCCTGGGTCTGTGGAGGGAGCCTAGATGATTCACTACTTAATTGGCTGAAGTTGGGCAAAATGATTCATGGTCTAGCTGGCCTTCCTGTGCTATTTGAATATTTTTGCAGGTGTCATTCTTGTTTCCTCAGACACACGTGCAACTCTGCTTTCTGTATTTAGTACAACATTCTTCTGAAGTGCTTTATCCATTTATTTAATTCCAGTCATCATCTTTCAGTCCCTTGCCTAATTAGTGCATCAAACTCAAGCTTCTAATTACTTTCAATGTGCTGTAGGACTTTTCTTATTCTTTCTTTATCAAAATTAATTTTAAGGCCCAGTCACCTATTTGTTGGATTCTCTGATTTTCTGACTTTGGTCTCATATATGGTGTGATTTCCTGAATTTAAGTGCCAGAAAGTTTTTCTGTTCACATTTTTAAATCCCTCAAGAAAAATGACATTTGTTTCTATAGTTGATACTGTAATATATAGTGGACTTGTTGCATACTCTTACTTCTAGAGTGCCTGCCATGCAGTGGGTTCTGCTGTAGCTAAATAAATATGAAGGTGTCGTGGTTTAACCCCAGTTGGCACTAAGTTGGCAACTAGGCACCACACAGTCGCTCGCTCACCCTTCCCCCCCTCCCCCCCCCCGGATGGGGGAGAGAATCGAGGGGGGAAAAAAGTAAAACCTGTGGGTTGAGATAAAGGCAGTTTAACAGGACAGCAGAGGGAGAGAAAATAATAATAATAATGTAATAATAATGTTAACAGGATATATAAAACAAGTGATGCACAGTGTAATTGCTCGCCACCTGCCGACCGATGCCCAGCCTGTCCCCGAGCAGCGATCGCTGCCCCCTGGCCAACTCCCCCCAGTTTATATACCGAGCATGATGTCATATGGTATGGAATAGCCCTTTGGTCAGTTTGGGTCAGCTATCCTGGCTGTGCCCCCTCCCAGTTTCTTGTGCACCTGGCAGAGCATGGGAAGCTGAAAGAGGCCTTGACTAGGGTAAGCACTACTTGGCAGCAACTGAAACATCAGTGTGTTATCAGCATTCTTCTCATACTAAATCCAAAACACAGAACTGTGCCAGTTACTATGAAGAAAATTAACTCTATCCTAGCTGAAACCAGGACAGAAGGCTTCTCTTGATATTTCAAATCTTAAAGAACTAGGGGGGGAAAAAAGCCAGGTGAGAAAAACCTTCCAATTTCTGTTCTGAGAAGGGGATGGGGAAATGATATGCGTGATTGTGAAAGTAAAAGGAGGCTTGTGACAGGGAGAATGGAGATAAGCCAAAATAAATCTCTTGTCTCAAGACTGTATTGTGGGAAAAAAAATCCATGTACTTTTGAGTTTAGGTGTGTAGAACTCTTGAATGGCTCTTAGGTGGTGGAGAAGAGGGAGATCTTGTATCTTCCCTAATTTGTGAAAGAATTGGGAGAACTTACTGATTTAACAGCATTTCCAGTTAATTTTCTCTTTCCTGATTAGGCAAGACTTCACTGTATGCTTTTCCATTGGTGCTAGCTGTTGTAGAGTCATCCCTCTACTTCCTTCCTTTAAGTAGTATGCTCAATTGTGATTGCCATGTTTCTGCATTCAAGGGCTGCAGAAGACATAAGCAGTAGTTCAACAACCTAAGCTCATGCTGCTAATTGGAACTGGTCTTGGGAACTTCAGGATCCTTGCTCTTGCTTCCATAACCACCCATTTTGTGTGTTGTGTGACTGAACAGTGAACTGAATTGAGAAACTGATCTGGTTGGAAAACCAGCTGCGATCCTGTTCACCGTGCTGTAGTACAGGCACTTGTTGGCCTGAGAGAGTGGTGCAGGAGAACGGCTGGGATTCACAAGACTACAGTGTGCCTTCATCACTCTTTATGGCAGGATAGCCGTGGCTGGTAGTTAGGCTACTACGGAGACAGCCCTTTCAAATAGGGGTGTCAGTTTATCATTAGATTCAAACTGACAGCAGTGAGGTGAGGAGTTACGCCTTCAGTGAAGGTATGTCTGTGAGTGGAGGACTAAAGGCATT
This sequence comes from Balaeniceps rex, assembly GCA_013401315.1. Lineage (NCBI taxonomy): Eukaryota > Metazoa > Chordata > Aves > Pelecaniformes > Balaenicipitidae > Balaeniceps > Balaeniceps rex. Next base: position 7,066 of record VYZW01007075.1, read on the forward strand.
CTGGGCACGTAAGCTTTAATGTTACATAGAAAAACTGTCTGTGCAAATGGATTTCCGACTGCTGGACTTGCTTATGAATAATGAAGGCAAAACTGGGCAGTTGCCTGCAAATAGCTGGATCCTCAGCTAAAGTCTCAAAGCATGTGATAATGCAATTAGCACCAAACTCCTAGCTGTTCACTTTAGGTACAGTGCCCATCCTACAACAAAGCAGTGTGGCCTTGGCTGGGACTTCAGGTTACTGCAGAGTTCGTGTTTCTTGAGAAAAGAACTAAATAGACAATGCAGGCAAAGTAGTGAAAGACACATGATCCTCAGGCATTTCATGATGTCATCATTTAAGTGGCAGAGAGAAGAGTAGAGCTCTGAATTGCTCCATCACTCCAGCATCCTACAGACCGCATTAAGTTTCTGCTTTTGAGTTGAAGTGTATCATGCTTTCATCATCTGCAATAGCTGCACACCAGGGAGAACTGTAGAGCCAAAACGGTGGAGGAAAAATCCTGATGTGTAGCTTGAGCAATTAATGTAACAACGGTTTACATTGTGAAGTTTGACACAGCTGTGTCACCTAGTAGTGTTGAACAAGGGCAGTTCAGTAAGTCAGGCTTACTGTTACTATTGTGTTACTTGGTCTGCTTATGGGTCAAGTTTCATGATAGATTTCCATCGGTGAGGTGAATGTTTGTTATGGGGCCTTATTTAAGTGTACAGCAGGTCAAAATCCCCAGCTGGACTTGTCCGTATTCTGATCCGTCATGCGAGGTAATTGCGCTGTTTAGGAAGCATGAGCTGGTGTTAATGCTAGTTCATTTAGGAAATTCCTTGTTTACATTTGTCTTTGGCAGGCTGAGATTTCACTGTGGCAGTTTTCCAATGCTGAAGTACATCTGCTCTCCTGTAAGAGGAGACAATGTGATAAAAGTAACTTTGAAGGAAATGATGTGGTTTATTGAAGATACTGGTAAAGGATATAATGGTCATTGATTATCAACAAGTGTTTTTATAGAGGGTATTTATAGTACATTTACAGTAAATGTAATTGTGGCAAATTTTTAACGTTTAAGAGATTATTTCTTTGGCTCCCTTGCTTTGTATCTTCAGTTGGTCTCCCTTCTCATCTGTATTCTGAAATGAATTTCTGAGGTGGGATTAGGCAGTAAAATAAATGTCAGTAATAGCTTGGTATCAGCCTATGGCTTGAATTACTGTGCAAGTGTGTGGCGCTCTGCAGCTGGTACCCTGAGCAACTACTCAGAAGAACCATGCTGTGTCAATGCAAGCAAAGTTGTAACAACTGTTCCAGGGTTTCCCACAGTGCATATGTGGTATGCTGTAATGAGCTAGAGGAACTGTTTTGAGGAAGCTGACGTGAAACTTTTCGAAGCATATTTTCACTATTGTAGGTGATCTCGGGAAGTGAGGTGAAGATTGGTGGCTGGGGAGCTGCTGAGTTTTAATCTGAAATCTATCACTGTTCTGATGTGTACCATGGGAGAGCACCCAGAGAAGTAAGGAGGGGAGTGACTAACTTGTTGCACAATAATTTAAGCAATTGAAATGTAAGAATATAACTTATCCAAGAGTGTCTTCCATGCAGTGTAGGACGTAACAATGCAAGGAACGATTTGCTGTAGGGTTAAAAGCTGGTCTCAAATATGTGGATGTGTAAGGATAACATGGTAGTGGGCAGTGGCTTGATACATATGCACTGCGTGTATAAAGGTTCTGCCTAGATTGCTGGTTAGAGTAGTGGGATTCACGTGGTTGACTGAGCTCTTCAAGAAGGGTCACTGTTGAGCAGTAAGTGGGTAGAGATGATGTATGTTTAGTGTTGATTTCAAACACTCAGCAACTGTCTCCAGTTGAATGAAATGGGTGACATGAGACAAGCTGAAACCAAGTTACATATATTTATTTACAGGAAAGGCAAGCTTGCCCAATGACTCTTGTTGTCATGTTGATCTATATACAAAAACTTGAATGCTTTTAGACAGATGTTTCTTGTATTGTAATTTATATTGTAAATCACTTCCTTGCAAAACATAGCCTTGCTGTTTTGTCTGCCATAGGGGAAAAAACATGGAAAACTGACTGCTAGCTAAACAAAACACAAAGCATTAATGACTATAGTTTGTTTTTTGACTTTCATATTTCTCTACAACTGGAGTGGAAAACTAGCTCAATGTGCAAGTACCATGTAATTTTATATGGATGTAAGTGCAGGCTGCATTATCATGAATTACAACACTTGCGTAGCTATGTCATGCATTGGCTGAAAACCAATGTTTTTGGAGGAGGGTTTGGTTAGTGTTGGTAATGCTTATCTCTGTGACCTGGCTCTGTAAATACTGGCAGGAGTGGGTGGGTGTGGGAGGTGAGAAAAATCTCCTGTAGGGTGGTGGCATCCTGCACTTGGTCAGTTTCAAAGGAACTTTAAATTACACCTGAGATCTGGCTACTGACTGAAAGAAGCAGTCTTCCTGCTTACCTTGCGTTAGGTGTGTGGTTTGTCTGGCTCCAGAAGACCAGTTCAATTTATTAAACTGGTAGAAAATGATTTTTATCTTTTTTCCTGTGTGGCTTTTCTACTAACTTAGCAAGAAATTTAAGGAGATTACAGGAAATTCTAGGTTATTTTGTGAACCTCAGGGTTGAGGGAAGAAGGGTGATTGTGCAAGAGAGTGAAAAGGGAGCCTGCCTCTTTCAGTGAGCTATTCAGTGACTTGGCCATTTTACTGAACTGCACACCAAGTGGTCCGAGTCATCTCGCCTAAGCAGTGATTGCTCCTTGGTATCTGTATTTGAGAGTTTTCAATTAGCTTTAAAGGAGCTAGTGCAGGTAAACAGACACAACTTAACCACAGTACCTTGTAGTTGTGTGTGAGTTAATAACCTGTAAAGCAGAGTAGATCAAGTTTTGGGAATGGTGAGCAAATTAACCTGCTTAGAAATCTGTGCCTGAGCTGGACTGCATCTGCTATGAGAAATTAGCTTGTTTAATGGTGAGCTGGGCAGAGGTACTGCAGCTGTCAGGGTTATTTGTACTCCTGAGAGTGGCACTGTGGAATGCTTACTGCTGTCAGGTTGCTCGAGTGTATTGGGGAAAACGGATTGCATTATTTTGTGGTGTGTGCTGAGCCATTTCTAAAGTATACGTGGCTGCAACTCCATTAGTGAGAGCTGTGCTGGTAACGCTAGGTAAGAGTGAGACCGAGTTCTTTGTTCTGAGTAGTGTCTATGCGAGTTAAATGTTGTGGGTTAAATTTCTGAAGTGCAAGTTTTTCCCTGAAGTGCAGTGAAAATGAGTGGGAACTGATCCTAGTTCTATGCTATTTTAAAATAAATTACAATTCCATGGATAAGAAGACCCGTGCCCTTTGAAGTCAAAAGAGAGAAAACCAAGCTGCTGCTTTGAAGACGATGCAAGTCAGCAGTTATTTCTTTGCTTTTATTTCTCTTTCATGAGCCAAACTACTTGCAGCAGTGCAGTTCTGGCTAATTTCTGACCACTACAACAGGAAGGTGTTTGAGTTTTATTTGTTGTTTTGAGATGTAGCTTTGGCTTTCTGTGGAGGAAGAAGCTAGCTATTGTCAAGAGGCTGAAGTTATTCCTGGTAAAAATTACTAGGTGTAAGGGTGAAGTATATGTTGTATACATTTAGTGTTTGGTTTTATAATTCACAGAGGTTTTTCTGATCTTCTTACACTTCTCTCCCATATTCCTTCAGGGCTGGGATGACACTGCTGAGTTGCTGAGTTTCATCTGGCTTTCAGCATTTGAAGTGTTGAGCTCCAGTTTCTGTTTTCTTTCTGAGAATCTGTTTGGATGAGCTGTCTCATAGTTAGACAACTCATAACACTAACAACTAACAGTGCTTAACTTTTAATTCTTCTTTTTCCCTCCTTTTGGGACTTCAATTGCATTAAATTATAGGTTGGCTTCACAGCCAATCTTGTTGCAAACAAGCAAGGAAGGTACTTTGGGCTGATGTAACTGGTAATACCTAATTTAGTGGTACAGGTAGTGTATTGGGTTTTAATCATATTGTTGTTGCTAGTCCATATTATACATGTTTTTCTCTGCCACCCCAACTGCAAGAAGTCTCTTCTCAGCTGCCTACCAGCTTGTAATTGGCAGAGGTATTTGCATTAAAAAATTAAAAACACAAAGTAACTTAAAAGTTTGTGGGGAGTCTTCCTGTTCCAGAGTCCAGGATAATTAGGGGCAGAGTTGGGGGTGGCATACTATGGCCCTGTGTATGTGTGACTTTCTAGTTTCAGGATCCAGCTTGATAGGCTTGGTTTCAGCATGAAGTCTTGTGAGAGAGCCTGCATGAAGCAGTTTCTCCACGTTTTGAATAAAGCTTTCTCCAGCAGTGATGAAACAACAAAGGCCTGATGTGGGCCCTCATACTTCCCAATAGGTGATGGAGAGGTTTTTCTTACAGATGTACCATAGCAAGACACCTTTCCTTCCCTCTTTTTCCTCCTCTGCTGTACAGCTTCCTTGCGTGCTGAAGTTCCTACAGGCCTGGGTGGGAGGGGGGGACGGGACAGAGGCCTCCAGCGAACAACACAGAGAGCTGGAAGTAGGAGCCCACGTGGCCAAAACCTGAATTCTGTTTCTGTGCTTTTGTCTGAGCTCTGGACCCAACTGCTCTGAACTGTTGGGTCTAAGAAGTGGCATGTAAACTGACATGGAGGGACTGGATAGCGCTGAGCAGCAGAAACGAACAAAAAAGTTGAGTTATAGAAGAGCCTGTGTGTGTTGCAGGCTCATGTGGCCTGCCAGTTCGGCGAGCGTGGTGTTAGTCAACGGGAGCGGGATCAGCTAGTGCTAAGTCTGTTAGTCAAGCCTGCCATCTTGTGGCTGTAGTGCTAAAACATCCAAACATTAATTTTATTTCTACAGATTTTTTTTTTTGCAAGCCTTTGTGCACACACCTGTCTTGAGCACGATGTTAATTGCATATGCTTGCATGTAATCTTGGGAAAGCATCTTTTAAATCTGAGAGTCTCTGCTTTTAAAATGGTGTGTTGATTTTACATTAGTCTCATTTTGCTGAGAAGCATTGCTGTTGTTTCTTACAAGCAGGGAAAAAAGTGATTAAAAAAGTAGTGAATGTATTAATGCTTTAACACTTTTGAATCTTGTTCTTAAGAATCTTTATCCAGTTTTCAGTCTCCTCAGTTTAGTGTTGTGAATTCTGATTTTTTTCACTTCTGCAAAGAGAAGTGTGAAAACTGAAGAAGAATTGCTAGCTATTGTCTTATTGAGCCTGGATCTGTCTATTCCTGTAAAGTGTTCGTAGTTTGACTGTAAACATCTAGAACTTCTATATGCTACTGCCCTTACTAGAGAAATGTGGGTATCCCAGAGAGAAAAAGAATCAACTTCAAGGTGGAAGAACTTGCGTTACACATTTAAACACAGATGCTTGTGCAATCTAAAGGTCAACAGTCATTTTGATTTCTGAGTACGGTTTTTCTTTCCCCTGTTTTTGATAGTAGCCTGTTGTAGTGTTATTTGTGATAATTAATTTAGGCTGAAGGGTGTGGGTGTGGGTTTGTGACATTACTTTACTTTTCTTATTTGACTTTGTTGGCATGTGCCGTTTTAGGGAATAAACCCCTAGAAACTGACCGCTTGTATTTTTCAAATACAATTTCAAAAGCCTATGTGTTTGCTTTTGTAAAGAAGGACACCTGTATCTCTGCACCAGTGCAGTTTCAGCGATGGCACAGACTATTGCATAGACAGGATTTGGGTATCTTTCCTCAGATCTGTGGAACTTTGCCATTAGGTATGAGTAGAAGGGTGCTGCAAAGCAGTTCACTATGCTACAGCTTCTGCTTATGGAGGACTGGCTTATAGATAGTGAACATCAATTTTCATTGAGAAGTTGGTTTGTTAATTGGAAATGGGCTATTTGCAGCCCAGACGGTGGATCTGCACAAGTTTCTGCATGGATAAAAGGCAATGAAGATCATTTACTTGTTCCCACCCTATGGAAAGAGCCTTCTGATAGGAGAACTTATTTATTCCTATTAAGATTCTGGTGAAGGTAGGACATTTTTACAGTGGCTAGCTAAAGAGAAAACAAGAGGTGCCCTTAACAAACACACTGTTTCCCCTTTCTGTGCATGCCTCTCAGACTTGTTTGACACTCTTAAGCTTCCCCTATATTTAGATTTCTACACTACTACTACTACAGCAAAATATTAAGCTATTGTTATATCAGATGAGAAAGCAGAACTAAGGAGTTGATTTAAATTAGAGTAAATTAAGCCAAGACAAAATTTTATTGTTGGGTGTCTCTCAAGTTTGAGATTCAGATTGCACCTTGTTTTCTTAGTCAGCAGTCTACTTTGGGGGCAGTTCTCGACTTTCTTACCGCTTTCTCTGGTTTATTCCAGCTATGCAAAAAAGGAATCTGATCTTAATGGAGCCCAAGTCAAACTTAGAGAGTTTGAAGCAGCCCTCAATTCTAAAGAAGCTGCACTGGCCACAGCCCTTGGTGATAAGAAAAGTCTGGAGGGAGAAAATGAGGATTTAAAAGATCAAATTGTACAGGTGAGAAGAAGAAATATTTAACCATCAAGGTTCTGTCAGCAAATGAGATGTTTTTATATATAATACATCCACAGAAAGAGCTGTCATTCTGGTAAAAGGCAGCTTTGTAGCCAAAAAAGGGATGCAAACCTGTCATCCAGTCACAACTAGAACAAACTGTGTTTCGCTGTCAACATCGGAAGCAGTATTGAGTAGGTGTCTGTGTCCGGTACTGTTCAGTTTATTAATAAACATGAATGGTGGAATAGAGTGCTTTTAAAATTGCGGGCTCTGAAATTGCAAGGGATGGTACTTATGTTGAAGAAAGCAGGTCAAGAGTCAAAATGAATGTGGCAAATTGTAAAACTGTTTCGGGGGAGAGATTTGACTTCACAAATACAGATAACGAATAACGGACAAGTAGCAGTTTGTGATTCTCTCCGCCCTCCTTTTGGTTCTGCATGTGGTTGTCAATCTTCTGGGCATCTGATAGAACAAAGGGGGGAAAAAAAGTCTTGTGCTAGTTTTGTTAACCCTTTGAAACACATGATTTGTGATCTTAAGCAACACCACCTCAAGAGGATGAGTTGAGGAGACCAGGAGACTGGTACTTGCCATGTAGAAAAACTGAAATTTTGTAAGGAAAATTGGTAAGTAGCACTTTTATGTGAAATATCTAGAACTTGCTTGTGCAAGCGATTGCAAAAGGCAGCAGCGGGGGAGAGAGACATTGGTGGTGTAAATATTGGATTTGATTGTGAAGTTCAACCATAACATGTAGTTAGTTGTACTTCTAAGTAGCTGAGGTCATTATGTTATGTGAGTTCTGCTACACAATCATTATTGTGTTGATTCTTTTGTTTCTTTTTCTTAAAGCTTGAACTTTCTTTAGCTGCTGCTAAGGAACAGCTTGCAAATGAAACCTTATTGAAGGTGGATCTTGAAAACCGCTGTCAAAGTCTCATTGAGGACTTGGAATTCCGTAAAAACATGTATGAGGAGGTAAATGCTTTAGTCTCAAGAATTCACGTTGTTAAAGGGAAGAAGACGACTGGGGAGTCATTCTAGAATACTAAAATAATTTAGGTTGTGAGGGACCTCAGGAAGTCATCTGGTCTGAACTCCCACTCAGATCAGGGTTTACATCTATTCTACCTGGAAGATTTCCAACTTTTTTTTCCTAGGAAAAATGATGTTAACTCAGAGCTCTTGTGATAAAATAGTTTCATGTATCATGTTGTTTTGTGTTAAATTCTGCCCATGGTGTTGCAATGTATACGTCTTTTCGTAGTAATGAGAAAGTAGGTTAATAACTTCTCGCATAATCCCTTTATGAGAAATAAAGTGGAGAGGGACACTCAGACAGGTGCTATGGACTTGTACTGTTTTTTAATTTCAGAACTTTCTAATCGGATGTTTTTGAACAATGGAAACGAAAGTTGATGCATATTTGTCTTTTAGAGGTTTTTCTTGCCACCCTCCCTTTCCCTTGTAGTACTTGAGGCTTTCCAGAAGAAACCTTAGAGCAGTAACAGATGTGTCTAACCATACTGTCTTTTGTTCCATGTGCACATTTCCTTGCTAGTTGTGTTTTCAGCTTTGTTGATGTTGTTGGAATCCTTTTTCCCAGAGACCACGGGCAAGTGCACAAATAAATGGGGAAAATGCTGGTTAGTGAAAGTGACTGTTTAATTTCACAGTACTTTCATTTTGTGCAAGCATGGAAGATACCTAGAAAGGGGGGATGTATTTCTAAAATCTAATCATATTGAGGTGTATTTGTTGAAAATGCAGACAGCTCTCAGAAGAAAATGTGACTTTACATGCTGATGATATCCTAGCTCTTACTTTGAGGGCTGGCTATTGCAAAATAAGGTACTATGCAGATCAGACTGTGGAAATGGCCCTGTGTTTCTGCTGGAAGGTTCAATGTCAAACAAACTAATCTAATGCTGATCGTGAAGCCTAGCTAAAATCTGCATTGCTGTCCACTCAGCGGATAGTCTTCTAAAACTTCTTTTGTCTCATATTTACTGAATGTTATTTTATTTTTCTGTTTTTCTTAGGAAATCAATGAAACAAGAAGGAAACATGAAGCTCGCTTAGTTGAGGTTGATTCTGGGCGTCAAATTGAATGGGAACATAAAATGACGCAAGCCCTTCTTGAAATAAGAGAGCAGCATGGTGCGCAAGTGAAGCTGTACAAAGAAGAGCTTGAACAGACTTACCGTACTGAAGTGAGAACATCCTTTCATACAGTTGTGTGATGTACTTTATTTTTGTTTTAGTTAATGGAAAGCTAGTCTAATTACTTGCATTTCAGAGGATTTTATTATGGAGCTTGGTTTAAAATTTGCATGCTTTTGAATGTGAATTTGCATTTTCAGGCGTTGTTTTGGGAGCAGGTTTAATCCTCAGGAAGTACAATAATACAAGAGTAAGAAGTACCATGTGAAGGTGAACTGCAGGGGAAAAAGTGACTAGTGCTGGGATTACTATGAATTCAAGGAAAGTTCATGTGTTATTACGTATCAACTGTAACGTAGTCTTGATGATCAATAAGGTGTCCCATATGTTGTATATACGTTATTTCATAATAGGTCTTGCTGAGAAGACAGCATCCTGAGTCCTCTGACCCCGTACAAAACATGTGGAAGTTTTACCACACCCAACAATTTCTGCTTTTCACTCTTCTAGAGAGGAAGCATACTCAAGCTGAAATCAGTTATACTTCATAATTTCCTTCCTCTACTATGATTGAGCATTTCTGTCAGGAGGGATCCTGGTGTCTCAATTGAACCTGGTTTCTGTGGCTATACTTGCTGCAGTTAGTATTTTTAAAAACAAGATGGGATGTTACAGCAGAGAAGTTGATACAAACTGATTTTTTTTTAGCATAGTTTTCAGTCTTTTCAGTCTTTACAGTCTTAACAGTGTGCACTTGCTTATCTTCAGGGCTTCCATCTGAATTGGAAAAAAATATTTAAAATAAGATCTAGCCAAAAATATTTTTTTATGTTTTTTTAGTCTAAAAATCCTTTCATAATTGAGGCTTTCTTGTTCCCTCTCTTCAGGTATACTGTTTCTGTATTTTTGGACTCTTTTTATTTGAAAAAAATTTTTTTTAGATTCCATTTCATCTGCAACTACAAGTTCAATAATAAGTCTGTAGTGCTGCTCAAGTGGATGTGGTAGCGTTCAGCAGGAATGATATAGCCAGTTTAAAAAAATAAAATTATTTGAGCTTGAAGTTGTGATAGAATAAAGCAGTAGTGACTCCTGGCACTGGTACTGTAATCTGAAGGCACATTACCAATTTGCTTATGTTGGCTGAAAATTAACATGTTTGCTTGTTTTTTGAGAATTGCTAATTTCAGTTTAGCTTCTTCTATTTAAGCATACTCAAAAACAGTGCTACAGTAAATAATATATAAAGCTAAACATTGGCCAGCATGAAAACTGAACTTAGCAGTCCAACTTCAGTAACGCCTACAAGGGAAACTTTCAAGTTTTTAATCCTAGAATAAATATTTGGAGGATTGTGATTTTGGGTAGGGCAATCCAGCATGGTAATTGAGCCACCATATTTAACCCCTAAAGAAAGAGATGTTTCATTGTGTTAGAGCTGCAGAGAGGAACTTTGCGGCTTAGTGTTGTGTGTGGTTTTTAGTGACTCATTTTTCTTTTAATGAAAGTTACTTTGAAACTGATGTTTTAACTTGATCTACTTCAGCTTGAGAATGCTAGACTGTCCTCTGAGATGAGCAGTTCTGCAGCTAACTTGGTAAAAGAAGAACTGAATGAAAGCCGCATACGAATTAATAATCTGTCTTCCCATCTCGCCAGCCTTCAGAAAGAGGTAACAACCTGTTTGTGACTCTTCAGTCTTGCTCATTACAGTTGTTGATTTTTATGTTAAAGGACTCTTTCCCTTAACTCGTAAGTATGTTCAGCATCATGGCTTGAATTTGTCTTCTGTTCTACTGTTCTGTACTTTTTAAAATTTCTTAGTGTCTCCTTTCAACAAAGTTGAATTTTTTTGTGCCGTATCCTGCTACAGAGTGAGTATTTGAAAGGTGGTACTGTTAACTGGCTTTTGCAGAAACGTTTGCAGATAGATGGGACAATTTTAGACAAGAGCTCTGTATTAAAAGTTCTTGACATTCTAAGCAATTTAGTTTTGTTCCGTAGTAATTGCACAGCCTAGCATAGGATTCCACAAGGTAACATTCAAAGCCAGAGCTGGAATATGCAGTCTCTATCTGTTTGGTGCCTCTTTTCATCCTAGACCAGTTTGCATCTAGAACTCTAAAAAGTATTAGGATGAAATATGAGACTGAGAGAATACATCAAATAACTGGACTTGAGCATTTGTAGAGCATGGTCTTGAGCAGAAACTAATTATACTTAGTCAGATCACAGAGCACATAGATCACACCCAAAGAAGTATGACACAACCTGTGACGAGCCATCTGTTCAGTATTAGCTTATTTGTTGGGAGTAACGTCATGTGCACTGCAGTGGAAAATCTAGAGTGAAAATGAGAAATGTTAGGAGTTGGTTCTGAAGTGGGTTTTTGTAACTTACTAATCAGTTGAAAATGCAACAAACCTTTTTTTTTTTTCTTTTGAAAAATATAAAATATTAGTAATATTTGGCTTCGATCTTTTCTGTGATACATTTTGAATTGTATTCCTCCTGTACAGTGGACTCTTGTAGGAATTGGAAATTCTGTGTATGTCAAGTGAAGAATATAAGTGCAGGGGATGTTATTTCATAATTTTCCACATAACTTGGCAGGTACTAGTATGAGTCTTCCCAGTTTTCCTGTTATACAGGCAAGTTAGTCTCTGGAAAAGATCAGGTGATGTAAAGAATGTGCATGAGGTTACACAAGAATTGGATTGAGAGTTTTGTCTACTTAGATCTTATTTCTGCCTTCAGATTATCATCATCTTTCTTTTGGTGGTTCAGTCAACAGATGTTTCCGAGGGCTTTTGTCCTTCTTGCTTTAGTTAATTACCTGTGTTCTGTTGCTTACTTGGGAGCGACAGCTAGGTTCAGAGAATTTGCTTCTGAATTTGCAGAGGTGTTGGTTGTTAACTTCAGGGCTACCAAAATCAACTTCTGCCAGTTTGACTCTAATTGTCCACCAAAAACCCCATTATGGTGCTATGTGTGTGCTTTTTGTTGTTTTTGTTTTTTGGTAGTGCTAGTGATGTCAACCAGTAGAGTTTTGTTTTCCATTTGCTAGCACTAACTTTAGCTTTGTTCTCGTGGAAGGTGACAACTCTCTTATCACTGATGCTGGTCTGGTTTGAGTTACCAACGCTGAGCTCTGTAGTAGTTTCCACTGGGATCTTCCATGTGACACTCGGCTCCTTTTATTAGATTCCTTATCTGACTCTTAACGCTGACAGGAAGTTACACTGGTCCTCTAAAGGCATCAGCCTTTTAGACTACCTGTTTTCGTTGTCTCTGGACTATGATGACTTCCTAAGTAGAGCGCCTGCATAGCAAACTTGGTGAGTTAACCAGACAAGGTGATCGTGGGGCATTGGTTCCTGTGTCTGTCCTTTAATTAAAAGAATCTCAAGAGATGTATCAAACAGAAGAAAGCATGCTCAGGGAAAGTAAACCTTAGAGCTGTCATCATTTGGCCTTTCTTTGATACGCATTTGTCCTGGTTTCAGCTGGGTTAGAGTTACTTTTCTTCCTAGTAGCTGGCATAGTGCTGTGTTTTGGATTTAGTATGAGAAGAATGCTGATAACACACTGATGTTTTAGTTGTTGCTAAGCAGTGCTTAGGCTAGTCAAGGACTTTCTTTTTCAGCTTCCCATGCTCTGCCAGGTGCACAAGATGCTGGGAGGGGGCACAGCCCAAGATAGTTGATCCAAATTGACCAAAGGGCTATTCCATACCATATGACGTCATGCTCAGTATATAAACCGAGGGGAGTTAGCCGGGGGGCAGCGATCGCTGCTCGGGGACTGGCTGGGTGTCGGTCGGCGGGTGGTGAGCGGTTGCATCACTTGTTTTCTTTTCCCTGGGTTTTGTTTCTCTTGTTCTCCTTTTCATTACAATTATTATTATTATTATCATTATTATTACTTTTACTATTATTATTATTTTATTTCAATTATTAAACTGTTCTTATCTCAACCCGTGGGTTTTCTTACTCTTGCCCTTCTGATTCTCTCCCCCATCCCACTGGGGGGCGGGGAGGGTGAGCGAGCGGCTGCGTGGTGCTTAGTTGCCGACTGGAGCTAAACCACGACAGCATTCCATTTTGTATGTACAATATTAAGTTCTAATGGCTTGATGGGATTTTTAAAGTATATGACAAATTAGGTGTCTTCATGGAACACTTACCACTGTACTTTCAGCAAGCCTTGAAGGCTTTGATAATAGGCAGACAGGCTTTCACTGACAACAACCCCTGTTCCTTTAGAGGAGCTTCCTCCGAGAGCTCAGAATTGGCAGCAGTAAACTGAGGCAGGAAGTAGACATCTGAAAGCTACAGAGCAATTACTTACCGCAGGATCTGAAGTACCCTGAGCTGCAGTTTGATTCTGTGTCCTGTCCAGCATGTCTTAAACAGTTTGACTCTTAAGCTTGATTTTTCTCGACTGAGTAAATTCAGGTGTAGTAACGCATCTTCAGATCTCGGAAAAATAGAGCAGGTAGTTGTCTTTCAAAGTATGTCATAAGTTTGATTGGAACTTAAGGTGTTATGTTTATAGTAGACAAAGCGGAGACAGGAAGTTGAATATAGGTGAGTTTGAATTCAGAAAGGTGGGAGGATGCTTAACCTAATATTTTGAATTCCATGTTGCCTGAATAGCAGTGTGCATGGAGCTTTGGGTGAGCTTTCCTTTGTACCACTGATGTTTCCAATGCTTTCTAGTCTAGAGCATGGCAAGACAGAGTGCGAGAGCTTGAGGACAGCTTGGCCAAGGAACGAGAAAACTGTCGCAAAATACTGTGTGAGAATGAGAAGGAAATGGCAGAGATAAGAAGTCAGATGCAGGAGCAGCTGAGTGACTACGAACAACTTCTGGATGTTAAACTGGCACTTGATATGGAAATCGATGCGTACCGGAAATTGCTGGAGGGTGAAGAGGAGAGGTATGAAAGAATGTAGCAACAAATGCTGGTATCTGTGTGCTTCCCTTGCTTGTCTTATTCTCTGTTAAAAGTCAGTTCTTCCTGGGAATGCATTCATTAGGTGCTTTACTACGGTTTCCAAGGCACTCTTTGTTTTTGGCCCCTCCTGTCTGACACACTTACTTCTAAGTCTCCATGAGACGAAGCTGCTTGAAGTATCAGACCAGTAGCTGTCAAGGGAACAGATACCATTCTTCTATTAAGGTTCAGCACTGAGGAGGTAATGAATTGTCATTTGTAGGTGTATTTGGTGCTATGGTTAATATTCTTTTTCAGAGTTAATTACAGGGTTATTTAATTTAGCCAAATTCCTTTAAGTATAGAATAATTTTAATAAAGTAATATCTGTTATGACTGTCCAGCTTATCAACTAGCTGCATTTTCCACATCTGACCTCAGAGTTCAGCAACATTGAGAAGTTTTTCCTGATAAGTCACAGCTGTCACTTAAAGTAGTTTCGTATTTCACTGTTTTCTGAATGACATCCTACTGGTCCAGGCTGATTCTTCTCAAGTGTGGGGATGAAGCAGCAAAAGCTCTTGTGCCATTGGGTTTTTGCATAAATTTCCTACAATGGCTTAAGTCCGCCTAAGAGTTTTTTCTTTACTTGTTCCATCTCCCCAGGAATGCAGTCTTTAATAAATGCATAGAGGTGCCTTTATGATCTTAATGGAGTAGTCCATCAGTATTCTATGCTCCAAAAGCATTAATCAGGTGTTTGACAATATTTTATTCAACTCTTCAAAAAGTACCTAAGGCTTCACTTTTCCATGTAACATGCTTTGTTTACTATATTCCTGTACCATTTTGCTGTATAATTCTGTGGGAAGAAGAGGAGAAAGGAAGAAAGTTTGTTTAAAAAAAAAAAAGTGTAAAAAGTATAACCAAAGTGTGCTGTATGCATATTTCGTCCTTTCTTCTATACAGGTTGAAACTTTCTCCAAGCCCGTCTTCCCGAGTGACAGTTTCACGGGCTTCATCAAGCCGTAGCGTGCGTACAACCAGAGGGAAGAGGAAGAGGATTGATGTGGAGGAATCTGAAGCCAGCAGTAGTGTTAGCATTTCCCACTCAGCTTCTGCCACTGGAAATGTCTCTATTGAGGAGATAGATGTTGACGGAAAATTCATCCGCTTGAAGAACACCTCTGAACAGGTTTGAAAATGCACACATATCACAATTTTACAACGGGCTGATTAGAGGTAGAAGGTATCCTCGGCACCCTTTCAGCCCTCAGGCTTTACGTTGACCCTGGAGCTAAAGCACGCTGTACAAGAGATGGCACTAAAACTAGTGTGTCACAAAATAAGCTTTCATACAGTCTTCTGGATTGATGATGACTTCTTCCTAATGACTTTTAGTGCTTTTCATAGCAATTGTTTTGTTGCTAGGTTGCCCACCCACCAAAGTGTTACGTCACTCTTCAGAGTTCTGCCTTGCAAGTGATCTGCCTGTGAAGCCTTACAGATAACATTGTCACTGGTAGGAAATAGTGCAAGCAGACATTAGGCTGCTTTAGAAGCCTTTTAAGAACTTTCTCTGCCTTACAAAGCCCCAGAAGAAACACATACTGATGGAAAATAAATGTCTAAATGTAATTTCCCGTGTCCTTTGTACTTGCATATAGTTTCTCTAAATCATAGTTTTTCTTCCTTGGCTGCATCCACAGTTTTTAGGAGCCTGCAGTTCCCATGCCAGAGCCATCTTTATGATGGCTACTCAGATTATTTCATTCTATGAATAAGCTGGAGTTTGTACTGGGGGGAACACACATACCTGTTTATCAAAGGGCACTTCATTTGCGTAATAATCAAGACTCTTCCATGTGTTGCCCTCAGAATGATGTGTTATATTCAGTACATTTTCCCCCTGCCCCCCCTTACTTATAATTTCTGCTTAAGAAAAAAAGTCCTATGCTATATACAGTTCTGCAAGTCATCAGAGGAGGGTTTGGAGACTGGGGACTATAATTTCTTAAATCCTTTATCTGGGAGGAGAGAAACGAGCATTGTCTCATTAGGACACCAGAATTACAAGACCTAATTTCTTGCAGCCTTGATTTCGGAGAAGGTCTAAGTAATTCTTGCCTTCTCCTGTGCTGTCTGTGCCTCAGCTGTGTGTAGAAGTGTTAGCTGCATTCTTTGTTTTCAGTGGCACATAGGCTTTGTCTAATGTCATTGGATCCTTTACCTTCACTAAAAAGCAGCTCATCTTGATGTTTTATGACAAAGATTGGTCTGGTTCTAAGTGTCTCAGTCCCCTCTAATCTATGAAGACAGACAGACTCCTACAGATGGTGATACATATGCATCTTAATTACCTGCCTGGGATGTTGGCTGAGAGTGCTGACTTCACTTACTGAATGGAAGAAACGTTGACAACTGTCTCAGTCTAGACAGCTAAGCATTTAGGTGACTAAACTCAGACAAATCAAAGACTACTTCTAGTGCGTCGGGATGTGCCATTTTTTTCCTTTTTGA
>VYZW01007104.1:0-11192 GCA_013401315.1 Balaeniceps rex
TCGGTGCGGAAGGAGTCCTCCACGGCCGGGTCGGTGAGCAGGGCGTAGGGGTCGCTCAGCATGTTCAGTCCGTCCAGGGTGAGGGGTTCGATTTTCAGATCCTCCTCCAGACCCAACGCCGCCGCGTCCACCTCGAAGCCGGGGACGCCGGCCAGCGCCGTCGCGATCTCCTTGGAGATGCCGGGGGGAGAATCCCCTATGGGGGGGGGGACGGGAGGGGATGGGAGGGACGGGAAACGGGGGGTTCAGGGGTCAGCACCCCCCCACCGTGGCGTCCCGCTCGCCGGGGGGGCTGCCGGGGCCCCCTGCCCACCCACCTGTGAGGATGATGTTGGGGATGGGGCCGTGGCGGCTGCAGTTGCTCAGGTTTTGCCGGTTGAGGACGTGGGGGTCGTAGGCGCCCTCGGCTGGGGGGTAGCTCAGGGTCCCCAGCTCCTCGGGGAAGCCGCCGCTGTTGCCGGTGGGGCTTTCCCCCATCCCGAACTGCTCGAACTGCGGGGAGCGGCGGGTTACGGGGGCGAACATCCCCGCTGTGTCCCCCCCCGTGTCCCCCCACCGTCCCCGGAGCACTCACGCTGCCCAAGCCGAAGTCGCCCAGGGGCTGTCCCAGCTGCTGCTGCTGCTGCAGGGAGGCGTTAGACTGGTACTGGGGTGCGTACGGGCGCTGCGCCGCCCCGCTCGGCGGCACCGGTGGCGGTGGGGGTCGTGCCGGCGGGGCGGGGGGCAGTGCCGGCTGCGGGGGGGACTGCACGGGCTGGTGCAGGGCTTTCTGGCTCGGCTGGGACTGCAGGAGCAGGCCGGGCTGGCTGTAGGAGTACGGCGGGAGCCGCTGGTCGGCCGGCAGCTTGCTGGTGTCCAGGGGCACGCCCTGCGGATAGAGCGGAGAGGGGGGGGTCAGCCTGCACCCGCCCCGGCGCCCGCCAGGATCCGGCCCCTCTGCTTGGTGCCCCGGCGCCCCCGTCTCCGCCAGCCCCCGGTGCATCCCCCGGCACCGGCAGCGGGTTGGGGAGACCGCGGCAATCCGTGAGATCCCGAATTTCAGCCCCGCCGGCAGCACCCGGTCGCCAAAACCCTGCACCCAGCACCCGCCGCGGGCCGGGCTCCCCCCTCCGGAGCGGGAACCCCGGGGCGGGGGAGCCCCAGCTGGGACGCGCCGCGTCCCCCCACCATCCCCGACCGCGCGGAGCTCCCTCCCGGCGGGGAGGGGTCCGCGGGCTGGGACGGGGGGCGAGGGGCTGCCCTGTCCTGTGGCGGAGATGAGGATGGAAACGAGACAAGAGAGAAGTCGGAGGAGGAGGAAGACGGAGGCGAGCGCGCGGCGCGGGGCCGGCGCGGGCGATGGACCATGCATACCTGGGTGATGGAGGACAATGTGGGTGACATTGTTGGTGAGAACTGTTTGGGGTGCTGCCTTCTGGAGTCGCCACCCATTGGGAGGGTGAGGGGGCTGAGCGGGACCCGTCGGCGGGGCGAGGTGTTTATGGACGCCTGCACCATGGGGGCGTAGGAAGAGCCGCTCAAGCCGGAGGGCAGGCTGGGGTTGCTGGGGGAGGACTGCATGGGCTGGCTGCGGGGGGACGTGGGGAGGGAGGGATTGCTGAGCGAGGAGGAGAGGGAGGAGGGCAGGGACTGGTTGGAGAGCGAGGAAGGGATGGAGGAGCTGCTCTGGGAGGACTGGAGCGAGGGGTTGCTGAGGGAGGACTGGAGCGAGGGGCTTCGCAGGGAGGCCTGGAGGTTGGGATTGCTAAGCGAGGACTGCAGGGACGGGTTACTCAGGGAGCTCTGCATAGGTGAGGTAAGTCCTGTGGGGACAAAAAAGAAGAGACACCACCGTTACCCACGGAATCGTCCCGCTCCCCAGGTTCTCCTCCCCGGGCCGGGCCGGGCTGGGGCTCCCCGTCTGCCCCGGGTGGGATGGAAGGTGACGGAGGCGACCAAAACGATGGAGACAGAGACAGAAACACACACGCCCCAGGAACGGGGCCGGCGGCGGCGCGGGATGCTCCGGCTCGGCAAGCGGAAGGCGCCAGGGCAGGAGCGGGGCGGGCGGCGGGCTCCCCGCCAGGGCCGCCATCCCACACCCCCACGGGACCCCCTGATGCCGTCGGACCCCGCAGCTCTCCCCACCCCGCTCCCAGGCTGCGGCATCTCCGTCCCAGGCCGGGATCGCCCGAAGAGGCCGATTTCTGCCCCAGTCGGCACTGGGATGCCGGCCGGGGGGGTCCCGTCTCCCCCGGCCCCACCGAGCACTCGCTGCAGGCGGCTCCCCGACATGGGGGCCCCTCTCTCGGCTCCCCGCGTCGGCCCCACGCGTCTCAGCGGCTGGTCCAGCCGCCCCGGGACGTCTGCTCCGGCGTCTCCCTGCCCGCCGGCGGCGGCGGGACGGGGCCAGCCCTCACCTGGCGAGTCGTAGCCCGTCCCCAGTCCCATGCTGCCGCTGATGCCCAGGTGCGTCATGGTGTTGGCCAGGTTGCTGGTGCTGTTGCCCCCGCTCAGGCTGGGGTAGGCGGTCTCGTCCGGGTCGAGGGGGGTGGGCAGCGGGGAGGGGAAGTGCAGGTTGGTGAGGTCGGGAAGGGAGCCCCCCGTGTTGAGGGCCGAGGGGATGAGGGGGACGTTGGCAGGCTGATCCGGGGATGGGAATATGCTGGGGGAAAGAGAGGGACACGCTCGGTGTGGGAACGCCGCCGTCTCCCCCAGCAGCCCCCTCCCCAGCAGCCCGGCCCCCCGGCTCCAGCCCCTCTTCCGCAGCCGCCCGCGGGCTCGGGCTGCCCAGCCCAGCACTTACTGGATCCCGGGGACTTCGCAGGAGCGCGGACGGGCCGAGGACGAGGAGAGCTGCGAAATCAAAGAGGAGGAGTGAAGTGAGGCCGGGATGCTGAACCTGCGCTCCCCCGCAACCCCGCGCCAGCCGCGGTTTGAGGGCAGGAAGGAGGCAGAGCCAGGCTGGTGTCGCAACGCCCCGCGGGCAGGAAGCAGGCAGCCCGGGCAGGGGGGCGCGGGGGTGACTTCCTCGTGGTCCTTCCTCCGCACCCACCTTCTTGGTGTCCCAGGGCTTCAGCGAATGCTTGTTGTCATCGAAGGTCTCTTCGATGGGAGGCACTTGGAAAAGAAACACTGAGGGGGGAGCAGAGGGTCAGTGCGGGGAGAGCGGCACAGCCCACCCGCATCCACCCGGGGTCATGAGTGGGGTATCACAGACCCACCCGCCACAGAGGGGTCCCCGGGCACTGGCCCCCCACATCCCACCCACCGCCCCGACTCTTTGCACACTGCAAGGGCAGGGGGGGGACAGGGGTCCACGCCGGGCTCGGTGGCACGCTGCCGGGCGCGGGCAGGCGCTCACCTTTACTGTCCGTGTCCCCGTCCAGAAAACCTGCAAGAGAGCACGCGACCGTTAGCGGCAGCACACGGGGCACATCGGCCAGCACCGCGGAGCGAAGGCAGGAAGAGGGGGGCTGCTGCGTGACCCCACTGCGGAGGGAGGGGGCTCCACGCGGTCCCCCCGCAGAGTCCTCAAGGGGCGGAAGGGGCACGGGGGTCCCGAGGCAGCGGGGTGGAGGTGGGGAGCGGCGGGGTCCCGCTGGGGAAAGCGGGGTGCGGAGGGAGGGGATGCTCACCGCTCCGGCGGCCGGGCGGCGGGGCGCCCTGCGAGGGGCCCAGGTACGCGTCCTGCGGGTTGGGGTTCATCACGCTCGTGTGAAGCGCCGAGTCGGAATTTGTTCTAATTGGAAAAGGAAAGGCGAGCGTCAGACGGGCCCGGGCTCGGCCCTCGCCCCCCACCCCCTTTACAGCCCCCCCACGGTCAGCCCCGGCCCCGGGACGGTGGGCGAGAGCAGGGCCAGGGCAGCAGGCAAGAAAGGGGAAGAGCAGGGGGAGGAAGGGAAGGAGAGCACAGGGGCTTTCACTGGAGGAACAACCATCTCCTCCAAAGCCCTCCGTGCCCGACGCTCGCCGTGCCAAGGGGCTCTGCGGGGACCCCATCCCCTCCTGCCAGCCCTGCCCTCCCTTCCCCACGCGATGCTCTGGTGGGGTCCCTCGCCCTGAGCTCCCAGACACGCTGGCGCTTGCTCCAGCCCTGTCTCCTCCGAGGGACGGCTCTGACACCGCAGCGAACCCCCGGAGCCCTCACCCCTGGCACAGGGGAAGACGGGCTCCCCCGGAGGCCCCGGCGGGGCTGGGGGCAGAGGACCCGGGGATATTACACCCATTGTGTTCCCGGTGAGTTGGTCTGAAGCGGATGAGCACGGGGAGGGGCTGGGAAAAGGCTCCTCGAGCTAATGACGCGTCCTGGGACCGCACAAGGGGGACATTGTTCAGCTGCGGCGCAGCTGGGAGGCAGGAAGCTCCCCCCACCGCCCATGGGACGCAGCCCCCTCCCGCGCGGGGCCCAGCCGGGGAGCGATGGGCGCTCGCCCACGGCACGGCCAGGGTCCCGCTGCCGGCACCGAGCCCCGGGAGGTGCCGGCACCGCTCGCCGCATGGCCCAAGGGAGACAGAGCGGGGAGTGCCGCGAGCAGCACCGGCGATGTGCCAGCCCCGAGCCCCGGCTCGCCCTGCCGAGACCCCGCTGTGCCCCAGCCCAGGAAAGGGGACAACCCCAAAGCCACCCCGGTCGCTGCGGGGCAAAGCCACCTCTCTCCGGGGCTGGCAGAAGCAGCTGCCCTGTGCCCAAGCCCGGCCGCAGGCTCAAACCCCACGGGGAACCTGCTGCTCCGTCACCTTGCTGGGCTCCCGAGAGGCGGCCAGATCCCCCGGGGCTGCGCTGGCTGCCGGTCCTTGTGCCGTGCCGGGGTGAAACCAAGCAGCCGCGGCAGCGGGCAAAGCCAGGTCCTCGCCCCGGGAGCCAGCACCGAGCCAGGGCAGCCCTGGGGGACACCCTGCCCTGCATCCAGGAGCCCCGTGTCCCCAAAAGCAGCTCCTCGGGGAGCTCAGAGCGGCTGTGGGACCACACAGCCCACGGAGGCACGAGGGCTGCACCAAGCCTGGGGTGCACATGGCCACCGCCTCCCCGGGGTCCCCAGGGTCACCTCCACCCCCAGGGTCACCCCGTTCAGCAGCTGGGGCAGCCTGGAGACCCCTTCCCTTCTCCTGGGGGACCGGAGTTGCTACAACCAGGGCCGTGCCTACCCTGGGGGTCCTGGGGAAGGGCTGGAGCCCGGCTTAGAGACAGGGAGAGAGAGAAAACGGAATCAAAAATCATTCACCTGTTGAGAGCCGACGGCAGCCTAAACAAATGTCCTTTCTCCATAGGAAAGTTACCCCAGGGCATGGTCCTTTGTAAGGAGAAACAGCAGGGTTACTTGGGGGGCAAGGGAGGGGGGCACAGGGCGGCGCTGCCCCACAGGAGGGAGGGTCGGCAGTGGGGGGGCTGAGGGCAGCAGGAGGAGGCAGACAGCTCCCTGCCTGCAGGCTGCCTTGCACAGACAAGCTGGGGTATCTCCGCCGGCCCCGGGGGACGCCCCTTGGCACCAGGTCGGGGCTGATCCGTGACATCCTCACCCTATTCCCTGCCTTAGCCCGCTGCCCGCAGCCCAGACACCGCGGCGATGGGCGGCTTGGCCTCGGGGACCCAAAACCACGGCCACTGGCCCGACCCGTGTGGGCCACAGCCAAGATTGTTTCAATCTTGAGGTTCCCGTGAAGGCACCCATTTGGAAGATGGATGCAAGTCCCCCCCCGAGCCTGGGACGAGGAATTTGCAGCAGAATTCGCAGCGGGATGCTCCTGGGGATGGCTCCCCAGAGCCCGAGGTCCTGCGGGGAGGGCGGCTGCGCTCGCTGCGGGAAGGTTTTGACCCAACCTCTTCTTTCAGGGAAAAAAGCCAAGGCTTTGCCCCGGGAGGTCAGGAAGGACGGCAGAGAGGGCATCCGACGGCTGCGCTTGGACACGGCGGGATGAGGGAAGATGTGGCGGGGGACGAGGCCGCAGCCCTCGTACTCTGGACTGCCCGGCGCCGAGGCTCATCGCGGGGGACAAAGTGCAAGACACAACATGAACCTCTGCAGAGCGCTGGCGTCGCGCGGCACAACCCGGGGCTGCCACCCGGCACCTGCCGCCGCTGGTGTCCCCGGCGGGCTGGGGAGAAGGGGCACGCACGGCCCCCTCAGGCTCCCGGCGCACCGAGATGGCAGCCGAGCTGCGCCGGGCACCGAGGCGTGGACACGGCAGGAGGATCGGCGGCGAGTGTCCCTGGGAGAAGGGTGCTTGGGCCGGGAAGGGAGAGCTGTGCTGAGCACAGCACTTCGGAGGAAGGGCAGCCTTGAAAATAAAGCCCAGGAGCCCTGAGCAACCTCTAAAAGGGCTGAGCCGCGCTGAGCTGAGCCCGAACGGCTCCTGTGCGAAGCCGCCGCTCACCGGGACCTCCGTGGGATGGAGCCGATGCTCGGGGCACGCTCAGGCTTGGCCAGCCAGCCCCGTCCTCGCCTGCCCCCGGGGCTGAGGGCCGGAGCACGCAGGGGCTCGGTCACCCGGTGATTCACCTTGGGCAGGATCCCTCTTCCCACAGCCACGTCGGGCGGATGCCGCCCCGTGTGCCGGAGCTGGCTCTTTTGGGCACCATGAAATCATTCCTCCTTAAAAATCCCCCCCTCTGCGGGACAGCACAGGCAGCACCCAAAATCAGAGAGGTGGGAGACCTCCCAGCCCCGCTCCCGGCATCTCAGCGTTTCTCTCTGCCCCCCCAGGTCTGGTTTCTTCCCCGCAGACTGGTAAGGGAAGGTGTGTAAATCCTCCCGGGAGGGCTGCCCGTTGCGAGGGACTCTGCCGCGCTAGGCTCCTGCCAGCCTGCCTGTTTCCAAATCTCCGGGTGCTCTTTAACACAGAGCAAGCCCCGAGCTCCAGCGACCCCGCAGACACGGGGAGGCAGCAGGCTGGAAACCGGCACCCCAAAAACAAGTGCCGGGAGCCAAGAAAACACGGGGTCTTTACCTCCTCCAGCTGGGCTCGGGCGGAGGCGACAGGTAGGTCGGTCCGTACGGAGAGCTGTCGATGTGAGGGGCACGTTAAGGGCCAAACGGAGAGCGAGGGGCCGAGCAGCCGGCGTGCAGGCACCTAATGCAACCCCGCAGACAGGCCAGGGCAGCACGCGTTGGTAACGCTCACTAATCCCAAAGAGACGAGCACGTGGGGCACTGGGATCCGGGCAGGAGCCCCCAGCAGCGGGAGAAAAGGCTGCCTGCCCCCGCCGACGGGGCAGGAGGGAGCGGGATAAAGGATATCTGTCGGACGTATCGGCGAAGGGGCGACATCATCCGGCGCGGGTCCCGCTGCACTCGCTCCACCAGGCCGTGGTGCCGGGTGCTGCGCGTGGAGTCCAGCGGCGACTGCAAAGGGCCCTGCGGGGAGGAGACACCGGGGTGAGCCCACCGCCCGTCTGCGAGGGAAGAGGGGCTCAGGATCAGCCCCCCTCAACCGCCCCATCGCTGGCAGCGCTGCCGGGGGGACAGAGCTGGGGCCAGGCAGGGCGATTAGAGGAGACCATCCCCTCGTCCCCATCTGTCCCCAGCAGCAGCCCGCCCCATGGCTCCTCATCCTCCTCCCCGACGCCCGCCCCGAGTCCTGACGCAGGTCCTGATCCCCCTCCCCAAGGCATCGAGGGTGGCAGCCGCTGTGCCACGGGGGGCAACCCCCCTAAGACCACCCCCCCGGGGCAGCCCCCAGCCGGCGGAGCGGGCGCTGCTCACCTGGAAGTCGGAGACGCCGCTGCCGATCTGGTTGACGTTGGGCAGGGAGCCGCTGTAGTAGGGTCCCCGGCTGTGCGCCAGCCTCAGCTTCTGTGCCTGCAGCTGGGCCAGGGGAAGGGAGGCAGGTCAGGGGGGGCCGGGGGGCCAGCAGGCACCCCGGGGTGCTGGGGCTCCTCCGAACTGCCCCGTCACACCCCAGACATCCTCATCCTCATCCTCATCCCGGCGGGTCATCCCCACGCTCTCCCTCCCGCA
Organism: Balaeniceps rex; assembly: GCA_013401315.1. Lineage (NCBI taxonomy): Eukaryota > Metazoa > Chordata > Aves > Pelecaniformes > Balaenicipitidae > Balaeniceps > Balaeniceps rex. The sequence continues at coordinate 7,938 of VYZW01007104.1, forward strand.
GCCAAGCCCCAAGCTTGCCCCACGCACGGTATCGAGCCCCCGGGGTGTCAGGAACTGGGCAGGAGCAGGCCAGGAGGGCTCGAGGTGCCCGGTACCTCTCCGCTTCAAAGCCACCGAGTGCGGAGGAGGCCCCACAAGGGACTTTCCTCCCTCCGTGGGAGGGTGCAGGAAGGTGCAGGAAGGATGCTGAGGCCCCACTGGGTTTAGCAGCTGGGAGCAGGGAAAGCCACATCTCTCCCACAGGCTGCGGCACCCACATCCCTGGAGCGGAGGCTGAGCCCAACCCTGCTCCCCCCCAAACAGCCGAAGCCCCCATGCCCACCCGAGGAGGCCCTGGGCTCCCCAGGCACCAGCGGTCGGTGGGCCAGCCCGTCCCCTTCAATATGGAGGTGCTAGGTTTTCCAGCAGGGACCCTGTCCACACCAAACACAGTCCTGGGGCTGTCGGCAAAGCCAGTGCCGCAGCCCAAAAACCGGGGGAGATCCCAGCGTGGGGCCGGGGCTCCGGCAGGGCGAGCGGGCAGGGCTGCCTGCCCAGCACGGCACAGCAGTCTCCAGCTCCCGGCGCTGCTCAAGGCTACGGGAAGGAGCCACGGCAAACCGCAGACGGGAGATAACCGGGTCTGGGCACCCACCCCCCGCACTCGCTGACGGAGAAAAACCCCACAGCAGAGGAGAGCCGGGGTTGTGGGGCAGCACCAGCACCGCGCCAGCCCCGAAAGCCCCCTCCTGCCTCGGGCCTGCAGGCAGGAGCCTGCCCGCAGCCGACCCGGGCAGGGGTTTGACTCGCCATGAGCGGCGCAGACTTCCTCGTCCCGACAGTGGCAGGAAGGCGCTCTGCTGCCCGCATCCCGGGAAAGCGCACGGCCCCGTGGCCCCATCATCCCCTCCGGCACAAGGGGATGTCCTATTCCCCCCCCTCCAGCATCCCACTGGGGAAGGAGGGTTTCCCCGATCCCAATCCACGGAACCAAGGCCAAGCGCACACGAATCCACCTTCCCTTTGGACCCGGGGGGGTCCCCGAGCAGCCCCACGCACCCGCCAGCGCTCGCCGGTCCTGGACAAACCCCAGGGAAAGAGGAGATGAAACACAAAAAGCAGCTCGGAAATGAGCTGCAGTTGGGAAACCTGCGACAGCAAATTCCCAAGCTTAAGACCAGTGAAATCCAGATCGGGGGGGGGNTGGGGAGGGGGAAGAAAAACAACCAAAAAAATGGGAGATTTAGTCAACAGCTGGCTGCGCTGGCACTGCAGGATTAGTGCGAGGAGTTGCGCTGGGGCTTAAGGTCTTGGGATCCTGCTCTCTTCTCCGAGCCAGGGTCCCTGCGGGAGCCGGCAGAGCCAGAAGAGGCCGAAATCAGGCAGCAGCTCGCAAGCAGCCAGAAAAAAATCCAGGAAACACGAAGCAAAGCTCGAGGGACTGCTCAATCCCCACGGCGGGAGCGGGGCACCCCAGCGCTGGGCAGCAGCCCCCCAGCCGTGCTGACGGGGGGAGGAAGCCTCTCCCGCTGCGAGGAGCCACGAAATGGAGGTGCCCATGAGGGGCACAAGCTGCCGGCGCGACGGCCGCTGCCAGCTCCTTGCCTGCAGCCCTGTGGGCAACGAAGGAGGGGACCCACGGGGCCAGAAGCCCCCTTGGGACCAGCTTCCGTCCCAGGCCATGCTGCTCTGCGCCTCTCCAGGGCTGCCGGTCCCACGTGCGGGGAACGAACTCCCGGAGGAAGCGTCCTGGGGCAGGGATTAGTGGGGAGGACAGTCCTGCTGCCTCTCCCCCCGGCTTTGCTGCACATTAACCAGCTGTTTACTGTGCAAACACGGTGCGGGAGGCTCCAGCCCACTCCCAAACTCACCGGCGATGCGCAGGTCGCGGCTCCCGCCTCCCATCCCAGCGAGAGAGGGGACAAAACCACCGGAGAGATGTCCCCGCTCAGGAGCCCTGCTCGCCCGCCGGGGACGGGGCTGCTCTCAGCTCGGCGGGGAGAGCTGCACGTCGCTCCCTCGGGGTCGGCAGGACCCTGTCCCCGTCACCCTCCCGGCGACAGTCTCAGCTCCGTGGATGTCAGGTCACCGCTGCCTCGCCAGACTTGGGGTGCCAGCGGGGCTCTCTGACCCAAACACCCCCTTTTTCAAAGGTCTGATGGATCTTGCTCCCCTCTTCTCCCAGTCCTGCTGACTCCAAGCGCAGGGGGACACACGAGCCTCCCCGTCAGCAGTCCCTGTCACCTGGAAGAGCCTCTCTGTGTCTCCAGCTCCCTCGCCTCCGCACTCCTCTCCCCTCGCTCATCCATGCCGTATCTCTGCCGGGAAGGACGGCGCTGGCTGCCGGACCCCGCGGCTGCTGGCACAGCGACCTGCGGCACTGCAGAGCCCCATCGCCGGGGTTGGCACAACCCGCCTCTCCGGGAGCTGAAATCTGGCCAAACCCTGATCTTGGCAAACGGCCGCGCAATCCCTGCCGACTCCTCGGGGCTGGCGCAGAGCGAAACGCAAACCGGAGCTGACCGTCTCCATTCGACGGCTTCCCCTGCCCGGGAGACCACGCTCCTGGAGACACGCCGTGGTGTTCCCGGCCTCCCGGCTCCGCCACCAGCCCCTGGCACCCCAGAGCAGCCCTCCTGCCACCGAGGTCCCTCTGAGAAGCCCGCAGCTCGCAGGGGACAACGACTCCCCTTCCCCAGAAGCTGCCGAGCGGGGCAGTTTTGCCGGCTCAGATCCGGCGCACTCATCCGCGTTCCCAACGCTCCGTTTTCTCAGACTCTGGCCAAGCTAAATTTAAGCGTCTCCAGGGATGAAGCATCCACCGCTTCCCGCAGGAGCTGGCCGCATCGGCGGGACGGACTAACCCAACCCTCCCGAGGGTCCCCGGTGCTCAGGGACAGACCCCCCGAGTCCCGGGGCCGGTGGAGGATCACCCGGCAGAGGTGACGCAGCCGGCACGCTGGCAGCCCATCCCAGAGCCGTGGGCACGGCATCCACTCCTCGCCCCCACGGCAAGAGGCGGCGAGAGCCCCGGCAAACCCTCAGGTGCCGCAGGCGGCGAGTCGCTTTTTCCACCCGGTGCGCTCGGAAGCGGAGGCGGCGCACGGCGCACGCCGGGACCCACGCACGGCGGCCACGGGCCGGAGCGAGCCACGTGCGAACCCTTGCCGAAAAACCGGCAGCCAAAACAATAAATCAAAATAAACCCACAGAAGGAGAAACGGGGCGCAGGTGGGCAGCCGGAGGAGCAGTGTTTCTTGGAGGGGGGGCCCTTCC
>VYZW01007119.1:0-85820 GCA_013401315.1 Balaeniceps rex
CGGGCAGCGGCCGGAGCGAGAGCGCTGCCGCAGCCCGGAAAGCCGGCAGCCGGGCAGCGGCCGGAGCGAGAGCGCTGCCCCAGCCCGGAGAGCCGGCAGCCGGGCAGCGGCCGTGCGGGAGGAACGCGTCGCCAGGTTAGAAAAGTAAGCGCTTGAGGTAATTTATGTTTTTAAACTCGGTTGCTCTCCCAGCGCGAAACCAAAGCACAGCCCAACAATCTCTACGCTGAGAGGTTTCTAAGGCATCGCTGCAGTTACCGATGAGCGGTGTTGCCTCGAGGGGTCAGAGCAGCCCGAGCGGCTGCACAGCTCCCGTCTCTCAGCCCTCATGCATTCCGAAAGCATTTTTAGACCGGGGGGGTAACCAAAAGACACCAGAAAGGCACCTACAAACCACAGCATGCAAATTAAGCCATAGAACGAAAACACATTTTCCTATATTATGGATTATTCTGAGGCAGCGCTCTTAATCAGACTTTCCAATACCCAGTTGAACCTGCAGCACTGAAGTAGTGGAACAGATCTAGATCAGCATTTCTAATGCTTTTTCAACTGCAACCCACGCTTTAAGGCAGAAATCTCTCACAGTTTAGTGCACTCCAAACTCGCTCTGCCACGGCCTGCTCAGGTGCACATAATGGAAAATATCACAGTATCAAGAGGGCAGGTTGGAAGGAAATAATGTGATAAGCTGCTGATGCTCCCACCCCCTGTTTTTCTGCTGTTTAATTACTCTATGGACAAGTTTTTGGCTTAGGACCAAACCACTCGCCATTCTTGCCTGCTGTTGTTGCCTTGTGTGGAGCACTGGGTCATTTTGCTGTTTGGTTTCATCATCTGGCTGCAGTCTTTCTAATTTTGCTGTCATTGGCAGATGACAGCATGACTGCATTTATAACAAAGAGATGCAAAGCACCTGTGCCAGAGAAGAGAGCAGCTTTTCATTTCACTTGACTATATTTCTCTTTATTCAAAATACCCTCTCTGAACGTGGAAAAAAAAATCCACGTCTGGGCTGCAAGCAGTGCAAAGCCTTCCTGCTTAGAGATGACAGCTCACTCTGATTGCATCACACAGAAGTGAAGGCTGAAGATTAAGTACTATTGTGTATCTCGAGTCCATCACAGGAAACAAGATGTGAAATAGAGACAGTATTTTATAATGCACTCTTCATGCAAAGTCACTTTATGTGTTCATGTATGACTCACACAATGAGAATATTTAATATACTAGCCTGGAAACGTAGACAACTGTCTCTGAAGCAAACACTGCTACATTCAGGTTTACTTGAGAAAGTGATGAATGTCGTCTCCAGTTGAAAGTACAGAGGAAAGTTAGGTGCGGTATGCATAATTAAACCACATCACAGATGTGAAAACTGCAATTACATCTCTCTAATGATCACAGCGGCTCACTTAGCACTGTCATAAGAGTGTACAACAAAATCTGGAAAAGAATGTGAATTTCCAAGTAGCTAGCTGAACTAATATTCTGGAGCCAGCATGCCTTTAGAGAAGGCTAGGGCCACCCCTAAGTTAAGCCAGCTGGTAACAGCTCCGGAGAAACCATTCACCTTCTACAAAGGAAAAAAGAGTGTATTACTGTTCTAGTTACGACCTTTCCTTTCTCAGCATGCAGCTTACACGCTGCACGTGCAGGTGCGTACCATGAGAAGAGGGCAGCACACGCTGTGCTACCTAAGGATGGCATCTTCAGAGCCACGCTGCCGTACCACGGACATGGTCATCCACTGCCCACAGACCACCTTGCTCATTCTCCAGCATGGATTTCTACACCAAGCGACATCCTGCTGCAACCCAGATCCTCACGATCACAGCACTGGGCTTGTGTAACTCACTATGGTAGCAGAGAGCTGGAAGTTTATTCCACCACTGGAACTTAACGGATGAACTGAACTGTGAGGTGTTGACCTGCCTGCTGTTCCAGGAAGGGAGAGGAAAACTGACTGCTCCAAGATCAGTCCAAGTCCCTCAGTTGTCCAGACTCAGCTCTCTTTGGTCCTGTGCTTAAGAGCCCAGAAAGAGATTTGCCCCACTTCTGCTTACAAAATCATCACTATGGGTTCAGGAGGAGGACTGTATTTCCTCCTAAACCTGTCTCTCTCCTCCCTTTAAGCCTTTTTAACTATTTATATGGCATCCCTGTAGTTTCTGTGTCTGTCTGTATCACCTCCTTATGGATGTAGATATAGATCACAGAGACAGAGGTCGTGTGAGCCTCTGGAATAAATACTATCCACACAGAGCTGTGCAACAACTTGCTTCAGGTTTACCCAGGAACTCAGAGTCAGCTTGAAACAGAAGCTGTATCTGAGACCTACTTGTAGGACTGAAATCTGCAAATACTGTGCCTCTCTTCCACCATGTGCATGGATGTAATAGATTCCATTGTACATGACAGAAAAAATATTTTTTCCACTTAAAAATAGACATGAACATTCCCTAAGAAACAGATTAATTCTACCTCATTAAAATCATGTAAAAAAAAAAAAAAGCCCACCAAATTATCTTTATTGTGGCTTGGATCTATTTAAATATTTATACTCAGTTTTTATGTTCCATTAACAAACTGAGTTTCACTTTACATGCAAAAATCCTGATATATATTTGAGCTTAATTAGCAAGTAACACAAAAAGGAAACCAACACGTACGAACAGAAACCAGACTCTGAGCCAGCTTGGTGAGCCTGCAGACCATCATTCAACACGGAAATCTTTGATTTGGAATTACTGGTTACAGATTTGGATGATGTGGCAAACACAGGCATGTGCAAGCAAACATAATAAAAATCTCAGACCCACTGGAAATGGCTGTTGGTCATGGAGCTTGCTAGGATCTGGTGACATTCCAGTTGCAAAATATTCCAGACACCAGGCAGAACATCTGACTTCATTAGAACCATTTTCATTTAGTCATTGCTATTTGTGTGATATTCCTCCATTTGATAACTTTATTATATGTATGCTTTATACCTGACTAATTTAATATGACCAAGATTTAAATGCTGAATGCCTGGATTCCTAGTCTGAAGCACGCAGCCCACATGCACGGCAGCCCCAAATCTCCTAAGGCTGCCCTTGCCCTCCTAATGTCTGCAGCCACTGTGTGACTCGCCCCTGTGACGTGCCCTTCGGCAAGTGCTGAGGCAGCTTCCCGCGGCCATGGCAGTTTGTCCTGGTTTCAGCTGGGAGAGAGTTAATTTTCTTCCTAGTAGCTAGCATAGTGCTGTGTTTTGGATTTAGTGTAAGAAGAATGCTGATAACACACTGATGTTTTGGTTGTTGCTAAGTGGTGCTTACCCTAGTCAAGGACTTTCTTTTTCAGCTTCCCATGCTCTGCCAGGTGCACAGGGAACTGGGAGGGGGCACAGCCAGGATAGTTGATCCAAACTGACCAAGGGGCTATTCCATACCATATGACATCATGCTCAGTATATAAACTGGGGGGAGTTGGCCGGGGGGAGCGATCGCTGCTCGGGGACTGGCTGCGTGTCGGTCGGCGGGTGGTGAGCGGTTGCATCACTTGTTTTCCCTGGGTTTTGTTTGTCTCTCTCGTTCTCCTTTTCATTACAATTATTATTGTTGTTATTATTATTATTACTATTATTATTTTATTTCAATTATTAAACTGTTCTTATCTCAACCCGTGGGTATTCTTACTCTTGCCCTTCCGATTCTCTCCCCCATCCCACCGTGGGGGGGGAGGGTGAGCGAGCGGCTGCGTGGTGCTTAGTTGCCGACTGGGGCTAAACCACGACACAGTTCTACACTGTGAATCTTGAGGCTCAAGAGGACTAGAGGAAATTCCGCCTCTTAAATCTGCACAAATCTGGTTTCGGCACTAGACTACTAATTTTCAATCTATCAAAATAAGGCAAGATCTCTAAAACTTGCTTCCTGTTAGTAGTAACGAAATATAGTTCAAAGCACTGTGGCACCACAATGGCAATCAGCAACATCATTTACTTCATATTTAATATTGAAATCAGTGTTTGTTTGAGCAGCTGAAAGATGTCCCAGGCCTCCCATCTATGCATAAGAGAGCTTATTCATTTGCACAGTTGTGTTAGAGAGTTAAAGGATCCATTACACCACTGGTTTCATCAGGACAAGTACTACAGACTACGATACCATATTCCAAGTTAAGGGAAGCAATGAACAAGGAAAGAACAAAATGAGAAAGTTTGTGTGTATCTCTGTTCGTGCAGCTTTACATGTGCATGGAAAAGAGCAAGAATATTATCAGAGAATTAATACAGAATTATTCTCGGCAACATTTTAAGTATCATTTGGAAGCCAGAATGACAACCCATCCTGCTGAAGGAGGCAGGCTCTTCTACATTTAAAGATGCAGAACATTGTAAACAGAACAGCAACATCTCCTTTCACCTGACCATACACGACTGCATGCATTCCAATAACTAATGAAATTACATTTTGTACATTCAGGATGCTTGGATGTTACCAAGAGTTCTGAAGGTCAAAAATGTGCCACAAAGACTAGCATAGAAGTAACAAGTTATGGATAAATGTCTGATGAAGGTGAGGCCTCTGTGATACAAACACATTTATGACACGTAATTCATGTGTATGTATATCTGTATCCACACACATACATATTCACATACAAACACAAAACCAGCGTAACAACCAAAAGCCCAATCCCATACCTAAAATACTCTCCCAAGCTTTCTGCTCAGTCATGGTGAGGCCATTTGTACCTGTTGACCAGATTCAACAGACCAACGTGATCACCTTTTTGTTATTGGTTTCACCGAATATAGCCTTTAAAGTACTATCTATCAGCCTTTACTGTTCTGTGAGTCCAGGTTACTCCCAAGAAAAAATCACAGGGGTGCCTTCCTGTCATCATGCCTCTGGATTCCTCCAGCATTGAGTCTCAAATGTGAAAAAAAAAAAAATAGCTTATAGCCTTCAGTTGATAACTGGTTACATTAAGAAAAGGATAGTGAGTAAGAAGAGGCAACCTATCATTTTATTAATCCTGAACTAGCAAACAAGTACTCTTGACCATTTAAAATTATTTTCAGATTCTACTGTAAAAGCTTAACCACTTGTAAACATTTTTGCAAAAAAACAGCTCAGTAAAAAAATGTTGTGGCTTTAACTGCAATGGCATTTTTTTTCCCTAGAGATTTAAGCAATTGTTAAATATTCTCCTGAGTTTTGTGCCCACTGTAGTCTCTAGAGGTTACAGACTGAATGAAACCGTCTTCTGCAAAAGCAGCATAAAGGAGAACAGCCACTGAAGCAGAACAGATGACAGTACTCTAGGCAGAATGGCATTCCCACCAGGAGAAGTCAGAGCACCACTGTCAGAGGCTTGGGCTGACTCAGTCCTCTTCTCAGTCTTGGGAGACTGTGCTTTTAAAGAAAGCATCACACTTCAGGAAATACAACAAAATAGAAGAAATATATCTAACAGGCCAACTCAGTTCTTGCATTTATTATCTTAATATCCACGTAAGGAGCTGTGAGCAGTTGCACTTTTAGCAACACTTTCCCAGGCGTTGCTGCACTTGTTAGCAAGCTCTTTCCCCAGTGTTATTCTCACGTCCAAAACCATTCAGTTGGAGGGGTGAAACACTACTAGTAGTGTCTACACTCTGGTTTCAGGCAGAAAACATTGGCACAGTTCTGCCAGTGCAACTAAGTCTTGATGGGAAGCACCCTCACATGCTATATTCCAGATACCGGCCTGTCCATCGTGCAGTGTGATCCCAGAGAACACAGCTCATGTCCTCTGGTGCTCCAAACAAAACGTGACAGAAATTTACATGCAAATGTAAAAGGTCACTGTAGTAGCACAAACCAACCTGCTCTGCACACGGGAAGACATGATTTCATCACCATTTGTTTGGCCTCCCTATGGCACAAAACCATTGCCTATACTGGGAGGGTTAAGAGAAGAGGGATGTGATAAGGTTTCAGTTATCTTTGAGGGATAAAGAACATATAGGGAATAAAATGTGAAATGGCAAGGGAAAGGAATGAATGGATTAATGGGCAATGCAATAAGAGAAAGGAAGATGGAAGTGTGAAATGAGAATAAGAAAATGTAGGAAAATGCCCGGTAAGAAGTTTAAACCAGAACAATCATAGGAAGAACAGAACTGAATGAATAAATTCAACTTTAAAGTCAGGAAAATTGAATGCATTTATTTCAATTGTCCATGTTTTTGCAGTCCACATGTTGGCTAAATGCCAAACAGATGTGCTTGCAGAGAAAGAAGTGCCTAAGTGATTGATGAGCACATATCACCCTGAAAGCTACTGAGTGTGAAAGGGGATGACTTGTGCTCCTAAATCCCCCAACTGCCTCCATGAATCCCTCCCACATAGATACATATCTGTAGAAGTGTATGCACTGCAATTTATTTTAACTCCAGATACAAGAATGAGCACCAAGTTATACTTGTTACCCAGAAACAGAATCCAACTGACTCCAGTAAAGGATGTTATAGTGGGAGAGGCTGTCTCGTAATTCTGTGAAAAATTCTGTAAATAACAGCTGAAAACCAAAAGGAAACCTATTTCAAAGACTATTGATATGATTAAGCCATAATGCCTTCAAAATAATTTTCTGGATCAATAGCTAATTTTAGAGACTCATCTCTTTCAAATGCGTAAGTACATAATGAAGGCAGAAACGAAGAGTGTTAACTTAGCTCTTTGCCAGCGGTTTCCAAGAACAACATGCGAACAACCCCCCTGCACACTGATTAGGCAAGACGTACATGACAAACAAGTTCTTTTTGATCACAGCAACAAAAGGAAAAATAAACTTACCTTCTGTCACCCCAATATCTATAGTTCCTTTTACTTGACTAAAGCACCACAGCACATCCTGCATGAGGTTTCCAAATCCTGCCAGGGAAACACATGCAGAAAGAAGGTAAGATCCAATCACATTTGTATATAGCTTGTCCTTTTCTAAATGAGCACACACACATGCACATACAAATTGGCACACAAATATCTGCAATCCTTGCATGAAGATAAATATTTGCTCACCTGGTATCATTCTTCCATACAAAGTGCAAAGCTAACACTGCAAAACTGAAAACATCACGCCTGTGTTATGAATCGCCCGTCTGTTTGTTTTCTCCGTACCGTGGTAGGGCTATTTCAAAAACGGTGCAATTGGAGTCAGTCCCCTCTACATCACTGGCAGCATCACAGAAGAGTCAGGAGGCCCTGTAGTCACGGTCTTTGTCACAGCCTCTCTTCATCAGAATACTAATGCCCCCAATCATTTCCAGCACTGTTAAAGAGAGAGTGAAACAGAGAAAGAGAGAACTACTCTTACTATCACAACAAATTTTTTTCCTAGTTGTGAACTGCTTGGCAATGAACCCAAGCAGAATGAAGCCACTTTACAGCACATCATAATATTATAATCAAAATTTGCCTGGAATCAGAAGTGCACTGCAATTGCTTTAAAAGAATACTACAGGCATTTCTATTACAAGGCATATTATTAAGCTGTAGCTCTCTCAACTGTGCTTGCTGCTGTAGCAATACTCTCTGTTAAGACACTCTGAGAAAAATTAGGATTTTATCTACTGCTGCTCCTCATTTTCTTGACAGCTCAGCAGAATTTCCCTTTCTGTAATGCAGTTTTCACTGTAGCACAAAAAATCCACTGCCTTAAAGGACAACTTGCTTCCTTTTATCCTAACACAAATTTTATCTCAAAGCAATTTCCAAACATGAAGAAAGCAGCACAATGCAGCCATGAGGACAGGAAATACCATCTTACCTGTTTTACACACCAGTGAAACGTGGCACAGAAAACATGTTTCGCCGTCGGCAAGTGTGATACTGGACTCGGTCACAGCGTCATGCTATGGGAGACTCAAACTTGTTACTTCCCTGCAAACGGAAAGGAAAATATGGGATTGGGAGAGAATGTATAGCTGGAGATATAACTGAGTTAACGGGACTATCTCAAATGTCTTTGTGAGATTTCTGTCTGGTTTTATTTATATCATGATAAGTTTTCGTATATTAATAAAGGTCAATATACATCATATATATTAGAATAGAATCATCTTCAATACATAATAGATACAAAGTCCAGAATGAGCTTTACTGGATGATTCAAGCCAAATACAGGGGAAAATTGGAGTTTTAAGAGTATGAAAAGATCTGGAATCTGAGGGTATGAGACAGTTTGATAAGATTATGAAAGAATATTAAGTTTAGTGAGATTCATAACTTGAGATGTCCGAACAATGGGAACAGCTATAAGATATGACAGGAAGATGCGAAAAAAATTACATCTACAAAAACAGGTCTTAACATTATCACATAAACTTGAATGTCTCATAAATTCTGCTGGAGTATTTTAAAGGCAAGTAGACAGCATGGTGGCTGAGGGGAGCAGTATCATGATGCCCACAGCTCTTCTGTATTATTACCTAATTCCACTCAGATAAACTCCTCAAAGGAAAAAGGATTTGTGACTTAAAATTATTCCTCCTAGTCTGGGAGTCTGATGACACCTAACAAGTTTCTGAAAACAGGGATTTTTGTGTCTTCCAGTACCTTGGCTGCTCACAGGAGCAGAGTTGGACAGACGGAGGGACAGACAGCACAACACCCCCTGCAGTGGTTTCCTTACTGGCCACTTGCCCAGCTCCATTCAGTGTTGTTTGCAGCTCTTGTTTAGGAAAAGCTTCTCCGTATCAGAGCAGGGCTTCTCTTCATGAAAAGGCAAAAATGAGGTTTTAGAGGAATTATTTCTAACTCTCAACTTTCTCAAGAGCCCTGGAAAGTGACACCTTTGACACTGTATTTGCTGCGGTGAATGGCTGGGCTGCTGTGAGATCAATAGGCCTTCTCTCAATTCACTGGGCTGTTACGAAGCAGCTGCTAATACAAACTCTTCAGGCACAGTTTTAATTCAGATGACAAAGGCAGTCTCTAATATGGTCCTGCTTGGATTTAGTAGGCCCCATTTTAATAGATTTCTACTGATAAAAATGCTTCTGACTATGTACAGCAGCTGACGATCCTGGGTCTCTTCCAGTGAGAGGAAGGGCGAGAGGCCTCACTGGGCGCTGAAGGCTGGTTATTGATGATGACACTCAGCCCAGCGCTGCTGCCCTCACCCCGGGCCAGCCCGGGCCCGGGTGCTGGTGAGCTGCCCTCGGCCGCGGCCTGGCCGGAGCGGGTGTATGCCACACCAGGGCTGCCGCACCCCGGCACACCATGGCAGCCTTTCCCTCCAGATGAGGGATCAGCTGTTTAATCTTTCAAGATGTCAACATTTCCAAGTGGGGGGTTTTTGAAAAAAAAAAACAAACAAAAAAAAACCCACAGTATTTTTCGCTGGGAACGGCTTCGCGCTGAAACCCGGCTCCGGGCGGCCCGCCCCTCACGGGGCGCTGCCCGCGGGGCCTGCTCCTGTCTGCCACCCGCGTCTCGCCACCAGGCTCTGACCCAGGGCCCGTCACGCCCGACACGCCGCACCGCCCGCACCGCCCGCACCGCCCGCACACCCCGCCGNAGGCTGCGGGGCGGGCGGGGTGCTCGGGCTGGGCTGGGCTGGGCCGGGCAGCAGCATCCCGCCGCGGTACGCTCCTCGGCGGGGCGCGCCCAAAGCTCGAAGATAAAGAAGAGGCGCCTGGGCTGTTCTGCGGGCAGGCTGCAAGTGCGGGGCGGAGCGGCCGGGCTGGAGGCCCTGAGGCGCGCCCCGCTGGCAGGAGGGGTCTGCCCCGCCGCCCCCCTTGGCCTGCCCGGCGGCTCCGCCCCAGGCACGGCCCTGCTCCGGCTGCAGCGGCACCGCTCCCTCGGCCGCTGCCGAGGGGGGGCTGCTCCGGGCTGTCGTGTTTCTTCTGAGCAGGCTGTTCAGCCGTTCTGAAGGAGTGGTGTGCTGTGTCTGGCTCCGGGCAGTGTTCAGCACGAGGAGGTGCGCTGCCCGGGGACATCCCGGCGTTGTGGGTACAGGAGCGTTAATACAGCAGGCGTTCAGCCCTGGTGTTTCTTGCCCCGGTTATGTGCTGCCAGGGTGGGCTCCTAACAGTCCCTGAAGAGTTTGTTTCACTGGTGTGTTTCAGGGTGCTCACAGAGGGCTGGGCTCATCTTCCCTGTGTTAAGACAATGGAGCCGTGGGGCAGCTGGCAGCGGGCACCCAGCTGGCCATCATGGCCCTGAGGGAGAGTCCCGGTTTTGTTCCTTAGAGTGCCAGATGAGTGGGTGAGAGCACCGACTACCTGCCATGTGCTCCGAGTGATGCTGAGGTGTGCCAGCTGACTCGACGAACCGAAGCAAGAGAGAGGCCAGCTGCTGCAGGCGCAGGCTGTAGCGTACATGCGGAGCAGTGCCTCTAAGGTACCTCACTGAGCTCTGCTTTTCCCCGTGTTACCAGAACAGGGGGTCCTGGTGCCAGAGTCCTGGCCACCAGACCCTGCCCAGCAGGCTGTTCAGGAGGAGTTTGTCCCTGGTTAGATCGTGGTGTGCTCTGCAGCACTTAACCTTTCATATGCGTACATTCTGGATGAAAGCTCTTCCCTTTGACAGCCCTGTTAATGGTTCTGTCTCTCTAGAGTCTCAAAAATAACTACTCAAGCGTTTGTAAATAATGTCAGCCCATTCTTCTTTAAACTTTTACTGTGCAAGTTGGAGGGTGGGATCCATCTGCTGTAGGCTCTGCTGCTGCGCTCCTCAGTGTGGTTTTGCTCCATCAGAGTTACTATGGAAGATGGTCTGTGCCTGCATTTGAGAGATGTCACTAATAATTGGCTCTCTGTAAGTAGGCATTTCTGTAACTCTCATGTGAGACTCGCTAGCAGGGGCTGAGCACAGGGCTGGCAGAGGTAACTCGGTGCTTTGTGCTTTCATTTAGGCTTTCTAGGTTTCATCCCAAACCAGTAGACTTCTGTTTTCAGTGGTCAGAAAAATTCCTGAAGTTTAATAACTGGATATGCAACTCTTAATAATAAGTACTGCATAATACCGTCAGGCTGAGCATAAGGGTCTGCTAGCTCAGTCACTCGGAGCTTTTCAGTATGGAAGAACAGATCGGCAAAAACATTTGGCTTCCTGTCTGCTTCACTAGGCATCCATTAAAATTCTGGTCTTTAGTCACTATTTATATGGCAGGAATTACATTGGGAGTACTTCAGGGTCAATTCCTCTGGCTTTCAGGCAGGCAGGATTCTCACTGCCTAGGTTAGAGCTAAGTAAACACCAATATGTTGCCAGTAGGAAAAAGTGCTGTAATAGAAACGAGGGAAAGATTCAAGACTCTTGGGCATTGCTAATGCACTAGCGTAACTCTCTTGCTGGGTAACATCCAATGTAAAGGTTGGGATTTTTAAAATTTTAAATGTAATTAATTTTTAAATCTCAACAGAGAAATTCTAGAGTTTGAGGGGGGACTCATTTCCCAGGAGAAGCACTGCTTTTTAAATCAGAAGATACAAGCTCTGCCAGATGTTTCCACATTTATTGAAACATGAAAGAAAAATGAATTTAAGAACTGCAGAGGGTTTTTTTTGCCAAAAAATAGGTCTTTCAGCTAGCTGTGATCTTAACTGCAAGGTGTTGTGCACAGCTGAGTGCTGGCATGGGCGAAGGGAGTTGCTGATCCTGGCCGGGTTGTCCATGAGAAAGGGAAGTCAGAGAGCCACGGATGCTTGGCAGCCAGGGCCGGGCAAACGGTGGCCCTTCCTTAGCCACGGCAGTGCTTTGGCAGCTCGATGTTGGATGTGGCCTTGAGGGAGAGGGGGAGTACAGCGCTGGAGTCCTTTCCAGTGGTGTATCTGGTTTCACCATGACTAGATTTAGCCATCAGGGAAAAAACTGTAATGCTGAAATGATTTTCAGAAACGACGAAGTTTTTCAGATTGCCAGAACATGACTTTTTCTAAGGGAATATATTTCCCTGGCTCATGTTTACTCAGACTTTTCCCTGAAGGATAGGAGGGAGAACATTTATGCAAGTTAGTTCATACAAATCAACAGCTGTTATAGCAATTTTTTTCTTCAGAGATTTGAAGTGCGAATTATAAAAACTGGAAAGCAAATATGGCAATCAAGCCCATCTGGGACAAGAATATTTTTATATGTAAGATTTCCTTTATACAGTCATGACAATAATAAGATCTCTGATTCTCTAACCTAAGCAAACCAGTGAACAAATACCTCTTTTTCTAATCGTTGTGATAAGGTTTATGTTGTTGTTATTTCCTTATTGTTTATAACATTTTTATTATTTATTGTTTTGTTATTACTGGGACACTGTAAGAGTTAGACCTTCATTTTACTTTAATAGTTATTATTTGATAATGTTTATCTAAAAGACTGAGTGTGGCTTTTAGAGTAAAGACTTGCTGTGTTCCTAGTTGCTCCAGATCAAGGCGCAGGGTTTTGTGCACGAGTGGGTATGAGTATATGCGTGCCTGCTCTAGGAATTGCCAAACTCTCAGGTAAGTCTGCTGCCTCACCTTGACTGCTCCTCCTGAGTAACCACCAGATTAATTTGAGCCTTTGATCCTGATTTTTTTACATTTGCTAACCTGTAAATGCCTTACACTCCAGCTTTATTAATGTCAGGGTAATGTCTACGTGTGTGATGTCTAACGTTTTTAATGATGTTCAGTTACTAGCGTTTTGCAAAGATTTCTATGCTTACATACACATCTGCCTCATTTTATATGATTGTTTTGAAGAAGCCACAAACAACCATGTGTTTGATGACATTTTCTCCATGTTTTCAAAGCATTTCTCAGGAACAGCTGTTGCTGAAGACATTCATTAAGAGTTTTTGGCAGTGGGAATGTGAAGTTGGACATCTGAACTCTTCAAAATACTAAGCACCTACAAAAGAAAAGCCAGTTATATATAAAGTATATATATATAAGGTCATGAGCACATGATTACGCACACTGTTTTTACAGCTGAAATGTAACTGTCTCACAGGTGTCCAAGACATTGAGAAAAATTATCCAGAACTCCTGATTTCCCTTTTTAATCTCTGACTGCTGTGGCATGGCCTCCTGTCTTCTCTAATAGTTGAGTCCAGACAGATACAATGAAAAGTGCCCCAAATAACAGAATCAGCATCTTCTTAGTTTGCATCCAAGCAATCCTTTATGATTGGGTGTAAGCTTGCTAAGAATTTCGCTGTGGGCCTAGAAATAATATGAGAGCTGGTTAGAGACGCACCAGCAAAGCCTTATTAATCATTTCAAAGAACTACTTCCCTTAATCCACAGCAGTGTGTTGGAAAAAAAAAACAAACATATTCTATCTTGTCAAAGAGTACTCCTGAAACGTGGTCATGCCTGGTAGCCCATGCTGGAGAGGGCATGGCACCCCTCAGTCCCATGCCAGATGCTGTGCCAGCGACAGTTGCACCTATCCGCCACCTGTGAGCCTGAGAGTGGTGCTGTGGAGTCACTGTCAGGGCTTGGGACAGCAGCTTGCTGTAGTTAATGTCTGACTGATCACAGAGGGAGAGTTTGTATGGAAGGAAATAAATTCAAGGGAAAGCTGTTTCTGGGGAAAACAGAGAGGGTGAGGATGAAATATCCACATACAGGCAACTGACGTTTTCCGGAGGCTCTGTGATGCTTGTTTGAGATCAGACTGAAGCTTTGATCAGAATGACGGTGAGTCCCTTCAACATCTGAGGCAGAACCGTGCAAACTGCCCAGATCTTCACTGTCATAAACGTTGTTCAGTAAATTTTTTGCCCAACAGTCTTTGACAGGATTTGTTCTTGTCCTCACTACTGCAACTGTCACATTCACACCAGGGATCGTTTATTCCTGCTTTGCGCTGGAAGTGCTGAGGGCAGCAGACAGGGTTTCTTGGCCCTCGGTACCTCCTGACTCCTGGAGTATGAATACTGCAATGTTACAGACACCAGGTTGGAAAAAAAGCCTTTAGTAACTAAGCCCCCATGTGATATGTTGGAAAGGACTGACATAAAGAACACTGTTGTATTTTTTAAGTTTTACTGCTGACTTCACTTCTGCAAATTCTCTGTGGACCATGTAGACATCACCTGTAATTCTTGGACTGTTTCTTTCAAAACACCAGTTCTTGCTATAATGATAGGATTTCACTAATAAAGTACACGTCTCGTGATATTGATGTATAAAAAAAGCTTGCCTGCAAGCTTGTCTCTCTCTTCCCTGCATGCAAATTAAATGCCTTTTTATTCTAAGAATTTGAAGAACTCTTTTAAAAATCAAATATGCCTGGGGAAAGGCTGCACATGGATATTGATTAGTTTTATGATGTCTGCTGCTAACTGCATTGCATTCAGTCCTGAAACGAAATGAGTCATGAATGCTGTATAGCAGCGGGAGAGCATCTATTTGAGTTGCATATGACAGTCTATTAATATTGATGGGACTGGGTGATGTGCACAGAGAACATTTCCTGTTGTGTGAGGTTATGATATGTACTGGTTAAAAGGAGCGGGAGTAGGAATACTTTTTACTTCCCAGCCCACCTACTGGCACATCGCGTGACCATAAAACAGAGTTAACTTCTACATGCATCTGTTCTCATGGCTGTAAAACTGAGCTCATTAGTTGTTAGAGTGATTGTTAACATTCCAGCTCCCTGGAGGAGAGCTATTACACTACTTGTTTTTGTGCACAAAGCTATTCATAAAGCATTAATTTCTGCAGAAACTTACTTAAAACTTTACTTAAAACTTTTGTTTCCATACTATGATTTCCCCTAATTGTTTTTCTCAATGTAAATATTATGGAAAGGTTTTAAAAAAATCAAGAAAGTGAAGGTTAGGTGGTCTTCATTGTGTCAGGAGAAACACGTAAGTGAAATGAGCTGGATTTCCTTTCGTATCTGTCTGTGTCAGAGAACAAACTCCCCCTTATTCCAGGTGTAAGTAGAGCTGGAGGAGGGGAATGCGTGGAGCATAACCAAATATAAAAGCAAGGCCGGAGTTAAGGGAAACCCCTTGGTGCGGGGAGCATAAGCCATGGCAGCGTGGAAGGGCTGGCGAGGATCCCTGGCACCGAACAGAGCACAGCTTTTCAAGGAGGGACGTGGGGTGGGAAGGACTGGAGGGGGGAACAGCCTCCATAAACCATTGTAGTCTGCCCCTTATGTCTCCCTTTCCCACTCTGCCTCATCTACAGCTCTTAAGATGTCTTCAGTGCATTTGTAGCTGTGAGTGCAATAATACATGGAGATAACTGAGCTGGAAGGAAAATGAGTTTGATAGAAGCTGATGCACCCTGTTCTTTGCATGGATTTTGCAGGTGACTTTGCAGAAGTATTGATACCTCATCTCACTAGTTCAAAATTGCAGTTACCAGCATAACGTAAGAGACTGCTGTGTAGGGAGGACCTATTTGTTGAGGGGTAGTCGGGAACCTCAGGTCTGCATCTCAAGATTTCTCTTCAGTGTCCTTTCTATTCCAGTACTCCAGAAGTTGGAACCAGTGACAATAGGTTGAGAAGAATGAGATGTGAAAATAACAAAGGAAAGTCTTGTGTTAAACTTTGGGGAAAACAGAAACCTTTAGAGCTGTCATCTTTTAATCTTGCAGAAAAACAGAAAAGCATGGTGAATTTTACTGTGTGTTTGTACAGACCACTGCCATGCAGTGAATCCTCCAAAAGCTGCTGCTGGCAAAGCTCAGGTTAGTGAAGTAAATTCCACCTATGAAAAACTGATTCGTGTCCAGTAGCCACAGAATTGATCTGCTTTTGGGAACTAAAGTCTTTGTGCTGGCTTCGTACTTTCAGTTAGTGTGGAGTAGGAAATGGGGGGGGACCTGGGTGACACTGGTGCATAAATGTGTGCTGAGAAGCAAGTTCAGCAAATATTGTCCTTAAAGTTTTGAGTTGTTCTGCAAAGGATGGAGAAAGAACTCCAGGGCATGTGTCACTAGTATCCGCATGAGTTACTTTTTTGCTTTCTTTCCTCTGTGAATTAAAATAGGAGAAATCCAGATGCAAGTCTGTGTGACTGTTGCTTGAGCACGAAGGGGACAGCACCAGCAAACACATTGCTGCGCTGTCACTTCTTGAGGTTCTGGCTGTCGGCAAGGATGTGTGATGCATGCGTTTGATACCATCTCCTCTCTCTCTGTCCTTCCTGCCCCAAGCTGCTGCCCTGCATCAAGAGCACTGAGCAGAGGTTTCTCTCCCTGACAAGTACTCCTCTTGCCATGTGAGGGTCAGCAAAAAACATGCTTTTAGTGCATCCCACTTGTATAATCCTGTTTACAGATGTATCAGGTTTTATTTTAAACTACTTAGGTTGTCTTCTTGTGTCTTATTTTGAAAGGGAGTTCCCAGAGCTTCGTTCTTCTGCTGGCAGCGCTATTTAATGTTGTGAAGTAACGCATGCAGCAGGAGATGCACATTTTATCCTTATAAATTTAACGTGCAACATAAAGCAATTTATTGAACTGTAACATATCAGTAAGCCCTCCATGAAACATTTTTTGTCCTTCAGGTCTGGGTATATTCCTATGTATTTGGGATTCAGTGTTGACCCCTTCAAAGCAAAATGCAAGCTTGCTCTGTACCCTAGTGGCACGTTAGCAAAAGAGGAATGGGTAATAGAGAGCCTGGTGCTTTGTATGTTATAGAGAGGCAGGGACACAGACACTGCATTGCCAGTGGATTCGTGCAAAGCATTATGATTTTGCAATCTCTTTACCAGGAGCAGTATTATAGAAGGAACGTGTAGTTTAGTTAATCTTACCATTATTATATACAAACTTTTATCCAGTAGTCTTCTCTGTAGAGTGTGTCCTTTAGACTTTGAAATCCTGTTCTGCCTTAAATTCTAGTGACCCCTAGCTGAAGAGTCCTAGCACTTCACATACTGCAGCCATGAAAAGCAATTATTGGGCGTTTTCCAAACTGAAGCTCTAACAGAAATCTTGCAGGGATTGGTGTGTTTTAAAACTCTCTTCTGATGCGGGCTCCTTGACACTGTGGTTTGCATTATGAAAACGATGTCCAAGATGTTTTCAGAACAAGCCACCTCGCAGCACATATCACGAGTGGATGCAGGTGCCATAGTCTGTGCTGTGCCAAAGGTTGCGGGAGTCTGTGAATTGGGTAAGTCCTGCCCCACACACTTTCTTTTTTTTTCAGCTGGATCTGTTTGATAGTAGCAATTTTTAAATCGCAATACTTTTTAAAACAAAATGAACCCAGTATACTGCCAGGGTACCAGCGATTCTGTATTGCTTTAGATGTTTTGTGGTGTTCAGTGGCTGAAACCCAGCAATGCTTTCTGCTTCCTTGATGGACTTTGTGTAGGGATGCTTCAGGATGACAGAGTTGACCATGTTCTTTTTTCTCCCCCCTCTGCCAGTTACTTCATTAGTACAGGTGTAATTGTTGCAATTTAACAAAGTACAGGCAAGGCATGTAATTTGTTGGACGCACAGTTACATCCCGTCACGAAAGTGTACAGCTGCATCCTACTGATTCTCTTATGAGTAAGTAGATGGTATCCTTCCTTCTGCTGTCTTCAGAAGAGAAAGGCCAGAGATGCTGTGTCCGAATGGACCCTGCGAGCCACAGGCAAATCTTGTGGCTTAAAGTTATAACTCAGGTGTTATTGAGTGCAGGTGTGAGGAAGAGCTCTGGAAATACTTCAGAGGCAGGAGATAACATTGGTCCTTCATCGGCCTGCTGCCTCAGTGACGGGCAGGACTGGCCAGGCAGTGTATGGAGGAAATACGGTGTCTTGGGTAGGTCAGCTCAGCAGCCACTTGTGGCTTGTTCCTCTGACTTGTACATTTGGTATTGGGGACGTATGAGCCACAAATTAAACACAGCATGGCCTGAATCTCTAGTTCTTCTCAGGAGGAAAGCACTTAAATGGCAATATGCAAATGTAATGGGATGTATGTCAGTTAGGAAAACCAGATGAAGCAACTGAATCCTTAGCCATGGCTTCCTTCCTTGTTGGACTGATCCACATGACGACATTTGGACACCTGAGATGCTGAAATTCAGCCTGCTTTCATTGCTTTTCCTGTGCCTCTGAGTGTGCAGTGAAAGAAGGTTTCAGGAGTGGATTTTTTTATTTTATTGATGTTTTGAAAAAGCATGCCTGAATTGCTGTCCTGCTTCAGGGGAAAATTCATCCCTGTGCAGAGGGCCAGTCAACAGTCCCACTGTCAGTTATACTTTGCTGCTTAAATGAGCGTAAATGAGACCTAACTGCTGAAGTGATTTGGGCTGTCTGTCTCCAGCAGTGTGAGTTTCACCTTTGGCAGATTTTAACTGACATAATTGTTTTTTGCTCAAAAGTGTTCAGCAGAGCTTTTCTTGGGTTTTTAGGGGTTTGGGGTTGGTTTTGGTTTGTGGTTCGTTTTTTTTTTAAGGCAGTTTAACTGAAAGGGGAAAACAGGGCTGTGCTCTGATGGTGATATAGCAGATGTTTTTGGGTTTTTAAAGGTACTGTTAATGGGCTCTAACTGCATTTGTTAACATGCTGTCAAAAGCTAAAACTGTGCAGGAGGAGATTAGTTTAACCCCAACAATACCCTCCTTTGCTTTTCAGGCCTGCAGTTAAGCAGTCAGCCCAGGGACAGAACTTGGTACTTGTCAACCAAATTCTGCTATCAGTTAGCCGTATTCCAGTCTGAGCATGCTCTAAGCGTACTGCACAGTGGAGAAGGTACAGTCCTACCCTGAAACGGTGGAGGATGACTGAAGCCATCCAGTGCAAACCAGCTTGAGGCTGACACAGTATGATGCCTGTCAAAAAGCAAGCTCAGTTTACTTGGGCCATTATTACAGAAACCGGATACAGGATGCAGGGTATCACTGAGGATAAAGCCTTGTGCCTGTTTAAGGAGCTTTCCCAGAAGTATGCTTTGTGCCAGTACATAACAGCTGTTTGATATTTTACTGAGCTGAACTCTAATATGAACATGTGCAGCATAAAGTGTTGCATGCTGAAAAGCCCAGGCACATCTTAGTGGTTCTTCAGCAGGCACTGATGAAATGCCACATGGTCCCTTAGTGTTATTCTAACAGCATTTTTGAAGAATCCCTATTGTACGTAGTGCGTAAGGAGCTGGTAGTGGAGACATTTCACTGCTGCTTCAAGGTCCAGTTCCTAAAAGCCAGCAAGGAGCCTTTCCTGCTAAAAATTCTGGGGAAAAATTGTGTTGCATTTGTATGAACTCAGGAAGCTGAACAATGGGTTAAAGAAAGAAGGAAAAAGATCAAGCTGTACTGCAAGGTGATTATGCAAAAAAATTAACAAGAACAGATTGTTTTCTTTTGTGAAGGCAAATGAGAATAGCTGACTACCATGTGTATGGGCCCCGCACTCTTCCAGGGAAGACCCTGCTGCAGATTGCTCACTTTGAAAGTGCAGCTTTCTCACCTTAAAGGAAACATTTGTCTGAAAATTAGAAGTATGCAGAATACTGTTTAACCAGTATCCCCAGCTCTATGTTGCAATCAGCAGGGGTTGGTTCAGTTCCTTCCATGGCAGGGGGAATGCTTGAGCGTCTCCTTTCTTATTTTGCGCTGTCTCTCCAAAAGCCTAAAAGAGGCGTTTGCACGGGGTTTAGAAGAGCTGTGAGCGAGCTGTGCACATGGTGAACAGAAGCCAAATGGTTTCCACTTTTGGCAGTAGCAACTGGCGGTGTGTAAGTCCCTTCCTTCGTGGGCTCTGGATTCCTCTGGCACACCAGTGAGGTAAAGGAGCGCTTTGCGGCACAGTCCTGGTACAAGAATAGAGGTTGGATGACATATTCCTGACCCAGGGCCAGAGACAGAAGAAGTCCCAGGGGATGCAGCTGACATCCTAGGTACCATGATGCCAGCAGCAAAACTTCTGCTACATTGACTCCCCCATCTCCCAAATTGTTTAATATTTTCTTCTTTTCTGGTTAAAGCTAAGACTCAGAATAGACGGGAAATACCCATACCCAAGTCCTCTTGGCTGTGGGAGGAATTTGGGCTTTATACCTCCCAGGCGTGGACCATTTTGATTCTTGAGGATAAAGGTAGCAATTATATCTGTCAAATATAAACTAAAACCACCCTCCAAACCCTAACAGGGCTTTTCATTGTTTAGCTTATCTATCTCTGCCTAGAGCTTTCCAAACCAATGTATGATATTGGCACTGTTTCACATGATCTGCTGAAGACAACGATCTTTTTGTGCACTGTCACGCTTGAAGTTGTGTCCTTGGAGGAGTCTCCTCTCATGATTTTTCTTAAGCAAATCTCATCTCTCATGACTTCTAAGGGCCCTTCAGAGGAATAATATCGTTCCTCCCCGCCCCCCGGGAGGGTTTGTGGTCTGTTTATTAATAGACAGTAGTTTGATTCTCAGCTGGAATATATGAGTCCTTGCTTCCATATGGGTTAGACAGGTCAACTGACACCAGGGACAGATTTGCTCACCCAGAAAAACCTCACTCCCTGCTTGTGGGAGAGACAGTGCTGCTGGAGGGCAGCCCTGGGTGGTCTGCAGCTCTGCATGGCTCTGTAAGCAGCGAAGGGAACAGGCTCCAGGAGCTGCCACTGCGGGGGATTTAGGAAGCGTGAGCCACTGGCTCCCCACTCGTGGCTCCCCACGAGCAGACTTCACCTTCCAGTGATGACTCTGCGTGTAGGTATCTGAACCAAGATGTTGCTCTCCGTGGTCGCCCTAGAAAGGCGAGCGTCAGTCAGTAGTGACCCTCTGTGGCTTAATGGCAGAATTGCTGTCTCTGGATGGAGACCTCGCCCCGCCAGCACTGAGCGGGTACAGGCAGCTGCAGGAGATTTTTGTGGGCTGAAAGCACTGGGGAAACTAAATGAAGTACAGTAAAATATTCAACATACCAATTTAAATATGTATATCGATACCTATACTTTTGAACAAGCATCCACATGCAAAGCATACAAAATACCTCTAATTAAGTAGAAGCTTTGGGCACTCATGTGAAAGTGAGCCCATTTTAACCACAAGAGATGCCAGCAATGGATATTAAAATCTGACACATGGAAGACATACTATAATGTCAAAGTTCACCAGAGGGTTACAGCTCAGATATGGCTGTTAAGTATAATTTCACTTCTTTTAGGGCTTAAGATTCCAGGAAATACATATTGGAAATATGGCTAAACTCTATTTTTGTAAGTCATTGCTAAAAATTAGCTTGGTACTTGAAACAAAAATATAGTTGGCTGAATAGTTAACATTGTAAAAGAGAATCAAACTTTTTTTTTTTAAATTCAGTGGCAGCAATTCGGTGCTTTGCTCCCTCAGACCTTCGCAGAGCCTGGGGACTTTGTGCGGTGGGCACAGGCGGGGAGGGAAAGGTTTCAGCATGGCGGTGGCAGCGCAGAGGGCGTGTGATTTGTCGCAGGAGCCTCTCGGAGGAGAGGGATCAGCCTTTCCTCTCTCCGTTAGAAGGCACCAGAGATCTACCATCGGGCAGCAGCGGTGCTCCCGTGTAGCCAACCGGGGAAAGCTGGAGGTGGCCGTTCCGCATGGCGGGTGCCCCGCTGAGCCCACTCCTTTTCCCTGAGTTTCTGCTTGGCATGTTTCGGTGCAGGCACGCCCCACCGCTGCCTCTTCTCTGCAGTGAACTCTGCTGCATCTAGGAATTTAACTTCTGCTCCCAGCTCTGTTGTGTCACCAAGAGCGCATCTTCATCTGTTGCCCAGAGATGTCCTTGCGTGGTGGGAGTCTGCGGTGGGACAGGGTATCTGCTGCTGCTGCGTGCCTGAATCCTGATTTCCTCTTGGTCTTGCTGCTCTTGGGTCTACCTGCTAGCAAGTGTTGGTTTTCTTGTAAGAATCCTGAGGAAAATCTATACAAATGGCTCTGATGTAAGCCTTAAAATGTACTTTGGACCTGTAGTTCATAGATACACATAGGCCAGGGAGTAGCTTCATTTTCCTTTCAGGCAGGTAGTTCTCTGGATTCAGCTGCGACAGTTCTGGATGCCATATATTGCATGTAAGAGGAAATTTCCAGCACTTTCCCTAAATTTTGAAGTTGGACAAATGGGTGTCAGTAGAAATGAAGGAAGGCTGTTAGTATCACTGTGGGTAGCAGAAAAGAGAACTGCTGTTCATTATTCCCTAATTTGTCTGTATGCAATGCCCCTATTTTGTGCAGTAGATTGGTAGCATGTTACACAGGTAAGTGAGTTAGTTCAGTAAATGGGTGTCTGCTTTTGGAACAAAGTCCCTTTTTCTATTCCCACTGAAAAAAATCCTCTACTTGGGACATGCCTCCTGTTTCTGAGTTGACAGAGTAGGAAGGCTCCATTTCTTAAGAAAACTGGGGGAAAAGTTTTACTGAATTGTTTTTTTTAAGTGTGGCCTCTTTTTATTGCAGACGAAACAAAGCCCGGGCTGAAGAAGATGAGGCTCTCTGTTTGCCATGGAAAATGAATCCCATGCCAGCTTTCAGCCAGCACTGAGCCAAGCAGTGTTTTCCCATTTCCCAGCGGTGGCCGGGCAGCCGCAGCTGGGCTGGAATGTGCAATGCTGCCGGTGTGAGTGGCGGAGGTTGGCTGTTCCTCAGAAGCTGTTGCAGGAGAGCTGCCTTCTGCCCTCTCATTTGCTGTTTCTTTGGCCTGCTCTGGAATTCGGCTTTAATGTTTTATTTCTGTCAATGTACAGAGATACTGAAACTCTCCAGATGACCCACTCCGCAGAGAACAACTCCAAACTCACACACTTGTAACATTTTCACTTCTGATGCTACTAACTGTACTGTTTTTGTCCCGGGTTCTAGCTTTTGTTGAAAATAAAGTCTTAAGAATAACGTTTAGAAAAGAATTTTAATGACTTAAAGTAAAAGTTTTCAAATTTCATTTAAATTGCTAATGTGAAAGAGGAAATAGAAAGGATCCTCAATCCAGCAAATCTTAGTCTGTTCAGGAAAAGCTGCTTTGAACATGCAAAAGACCACAGATGGATGCTCTGAAAGGTAAAGCCTGACCTTGGGCAGGGAAGGGAATCTCAGGCCTCTCCCATTGCTGGAGCTGTAGATAAATCACTAAACATTCCCTACCCACCAGAGATGCTTTTATTTCAGCCACTTTATTATTCTCTGTGAGATAACTGCTGGATCCCCATCCTCGTTGTAGGGATGTGCAGGTTGTCTCCCAGGATGGGAGCTGGGGTCCCTCTGACAGAGCTGACTTGTCTCCAGAGCCCTGGTAAGTGTTCTTACCTCTGGGCTGGGTGGTGAGGACGAGTGTCCCCTGATCCAGCTCTGCAGTGAATCCAGCCTCTTTATTCTTCTGCAGCCCACATGTTTATTTTTCAGACAATTTGATTTGGTGCATTTGACAAAAATTCAGAGAGTTTTAGGGGAACCCAAGCTGTTTCAGCTTGTTGGTTCTTCTCCAAGTAATACATGAATAGGACCAAAATTGGGTAATTACTCTGAATTCTAGCTGTGCTGGGGCAAGGACTGCTCTCCCTAGGAGCCCCAGGAATCTGAGCCTGCACCCAGCACTCAAGAATAAAGAGAGGAAAAGCCAGTGTCCAAATATGGAAAATGGGATGAGAAATGTGGTGTCTGCCTTTTTACAGCATCCTTTCAAATAGGAATGCATCCAGACAGAGGGGATGGCATGCCCACTGGGACTCTGCCTTACAAAGAGCAAAATAACTCGGGCTGTGCTCAGATGGGACCTTGCTTTACTCCAGGGTGTGAGCTGTCTCCCCGAAGGTAGGGAGGGTGGCAGTGATTAGAGTTACGGAATTATTAGCTGGGCTGGGCTGCAGGCAGTGCTCAGCACCCTGTGGGACTGACCCCTTCCTGAAGAGGGTAACTCCTTGCTCTGAGACAGGGTACACCTGGGTAGGTGGGGGGCAGTTTCAGAGCCTGACCCTTCCCTTATCGAAAGCAATAAAAATCTATGGTGTCACATGGGTTAAAAAGAAGGAATAAACCCCAGACTGACCAGCAGCAAGGGGAACAGTTCGGGAGCACATCTCGAAAAGGCAGAAGGTTTTCCGTTGTGGTAGGACGATCAGACAAGACTGTCCTTCCCCTGGCCGCGGGAAATGTCACGGCGCAGCTGAAGCGCTACTCTGAGGAGCGCTCACGACACACCGTGTGCCGCCGATGCTTCTGCAGTCGGGAGCCGCTGCCAGCTGGATCGCCGCTAACCGCGGCCGCAGGGCAGGGCCGCCGCCCGGGGACGGGGGGGGGGCCCTTCCTCACCGCGCGGCGTCCCCCGTGGGTGTGGCAGCGTGCTCGTGGCGCGTGCCCACGGGGGTGCCTTCGCCCGCGCTGCCGCAGGCTCCTCCCGCGGCCGCCGAGGGGGAACTGCCGCCAGGGGCGGGTGCCGTGGCCGGGACCCCGCGGGGCGTGCGGCGGCGCGGCCCCTCCGGCTGCCACGGCTCCTGGGCTCCTCCGGCTCCTCCGGCTCCGGGGCTCCCGGGCTCGGCTCCCTCTCTTCCCGGCCGCCGCCGCACGTTGTTGCCGCCGGCGCCAGGCGGCTGCTGGGTCGCGCCCGCGGCCCCCTGCCGTGCCCTGCCCTCCCCAGGTAGGTGCCTTCCCGGCTGTGCTCTCCAGACCGGGGTCTGCATCAGCCCCAGGTTGATCTGCTTCCCCCGCGGGTTGGGTGGGGGGCTTGCTTACTGCTGGCGACAGGTTGGAGTATGCGGGGTTTGCCGGCAAGAACTTAGTTCCTCGCTGCCTGCGGCAGGGTGAGCGTTTTCAGGGTGGGAACGCTGGGCATGGGCACGCTGCCAGAGGAAGGGGTCCAGCGGGGCGAGAACCAAAGGTGACACCGATGGTACCTGCTGTCATCCTTCCTGAACTTCGTGGTGGCTGCGGAAGAGTTCAGAATGATCTTTAGTTTCTCTGGGACAAAAGCAATAGGATAATATCATGTGTTGCTGTATTACTGCCCCGTTTCAGTTGTTCAGCAGAACAGCAGCAGCATCCCTGCCCCTAAGCAGTACTTAAGCAATGAAGAGGTGTTAAGAGAAATTATTTGTGAACCTCTCTGAGTTAGCGGTCCTCTTCGGAAGGAAGCTCGGTAGCCGCCCATCAGTGATAATTCCAACAGTGCAACTGGCGGCTCGCCTTTTGTGTAAACGTCTAACCCTTTCCGTAGTCCTCTGAGCTCTTTTCCTCATTAGAGAGCACAGCCTGCTTGCAGTGCGAGAGTAAAACCCTGGCGATGGCACTGAAGTGGTTACTTTTCCTCTGCTTTGCTTTGGTTTCACATTTATCTGTTGAGGATAAAATATGCTTGGCAATGTGAAGGTGTGCTGCCTGGCTTTGGAGGTGGGAGCCTGGGCATTCCCAAGCAGCTGCTTTCTCACGCCTGTAGAATTTCTGCTGCGGCTGCCAGACTGGCTGACGAGACCCTGGGACCACTGACTAGTGGAGCTGCTGCCACACTGCTCGTGGAACGAGTTAACGCAGAAGCGTTAGTCGTCTTGGCCCGAGGGAAAGTAATGACTTTAATAATCTTGTGACTTTGCAGTGTGAAACAGGAAAAGATGTATCATTACCGTACTATAAAGATACAAATCCTAGCAATTATTACTCAGACTAGCTTAACTTCAAGGAATACCTGCACTCCTTCCTCATAGCTTTTATGTATTGACGTATTGTCAAACTAAGCTACAGACTCCTATGCAAGAAAATTTCCTTGAACAGCTGACCTTGGTTGACACCAATAAGATCACTGTGGTGTAGAAGCATCAGTATGCAAACCTGATTTGTGGCTATGACATCTGAAGGTGTATTTTTCCTCTGAAGAGTAAGTTTTGGGGCTTGAAAAGGCTGGTGTGGCTTTGTTTCAGACTGAAGGCTTGATCTGTTCCCTTCAGAGGCACCGGTATGGATTGCAAACATTTGCTGCTTCATTTGTTTTATTGTTGGATCTCGTTTCAGTTCTCTGAGATGAGAAATCAAGATTTTAGTTTTTTTAATAGTTTGCACTGGGGTTTTTTTGGCCTTTTGAGAAATGCAAACTCCCTGCTCTTTGCTGGGAATAGTGAGATCTACGTGAACCACAGCAGCAGCGTGGGTGGGTTGCAGTTGAGGTTGTAAAATGCCTTGGAGAGAGAGAGAGAGCCTTGTGCTGCATCTGATCCATTCTGGATGCCTCTTGTTAGTGCTGCAAGAGACTTTGAGGAGTGCTGGGAGACTTCTCAGCTCCAGCTGATGTGGGGAGGATGGATACCATTGCAGTCAGCCATACATCGCTTTGGCAGCTGCTGCAGTGTGATCCACAGTTGGATTCCCAGGATTGTAATATTGGGGATGACTTTTACATCACTGCAGCCCAGTTCAGGAAGACACCCAAATATAGGGGTTGCTTTTAAACTTCAGGCAAGCTTTGGCACTTGCTTTAAGGTAATCATCCTGACCCAGGGTGTGAGGTTAGAGCTGAGTTCCTGGCTGAGTGGTGGAGATAAAGTTAGCTGGAGAGAAGGAGCTGAGTGTGCTGGTGTGGGAAACCCACAGCATCCCGTGGCAGTCCCGGTTCCCAAGACTGCCCCAGTAATTCTCTTTTCTCCAACATTTTTTTAATGATACCTCCCTTTTGTGCTTCAATAACATGATTTTGTTACTTTGAAGTAAAAAAGTGAAGCTACTCAGTAGCTGTGTTTCCAGAGCGTGGATCTGAGAAAAATGAGTAAGGCTGCATTGCATCCTTAAACATTCAATGAAAATATGAATGCCCTGGAGAACACTCCAGGCTGGACAAAGTCCAGATTGTGCTGCACTGTTACTCCCTCATTTTAGTCTTTTAGGGCTTTGTACTTCCAATAAGAAATAAATGTGTATTTCACAGGGATGTCAGTATCAAAATAAGCACATAACGGTGCTTTGAATGTAAGTGCTTTAAATATAAAACTGCTACTGTACCCATATAAGATTGTTCAAGCTATCTTGAGTGTCATGTGCTCCAGCATACACATACGTGTTCGGGGGAGAATTGGAAAATTAAAACCTGTGTTGTCTGCTAATGAACAGACCTGTCCTTCCACAGTGTAAGAGGAAAACCAGCCACTGCAGCCAGCACTGAACCATAAATCAGAAGGTTTTCTTTTTTGTTCATAGTTCATATCCAAAAATTTTTTTGAAGAAACTGAATGGTAACTATGCCTTGTTTTTCCATGAAATCTTTTCATTTTAAAAAAAAAAAAAGGTATGATTTTGTCCCAAATGCAAGACTTCTGTAGCAGCTTAAATCAAAAGGTTAACACTTTGAATTTCTTCTTATATAGCTTTTACACTTCACATGACCTTAGTAGTGAAAAGTGCCTTTCTGATTTTATCTAGCCAAGTCACTATGTCCATTTATTTTTGATATTGACCTCACTACAATTAGTCATCATTGAAGCTACAGAATATAATATGTTCGATGATACAGCAAACATGAGCCAGATCCTCGGATCTTTTGGTCTGTTAGTCTATTTCTACACTTCCCTTAGTGGGCAGCAGTCCTGATCTAGGTTACGATGTTACTGGGTTTCTCTAGTAAACTCCATTATAATGTGCTTTTTCCCTGATACTCAGTTTTGTCTCCAGAGCAGTGAACCTCCAATGAGAAATTTGCAAGCTGCAAAATGCTTCTTAATCCTGAATGATGATAAATTTTTGCCTCCTGCCTTCTCCAGGATGCACCAGCAGAACATTGCCCAGGTCTACTGGGAGTGACCCACCAGTAACATCATCCTGGAGGTGCTGGCTTCGAGGGTGGTAACGTAACTGAGAGAAGTGGAGAGAGCTGAGCCTGGGCTGAACACACCATGGGAGCAAACACCTCCAGCAAGTCACCGCCCTTCAGTGAAAACGACGATGGTAAGAGCTTTTCCTAGTTGTTGTCTGTGACCGCAAAGTCCACCAGTGCAGAGACTGTGACTCTGAGAGTCGCCGCCAGCTCCCGTGCTGGGGTTGCAAGCACCCAAACATCTCGGTTAAGCAAACGTGTGTCAAGGTCTGCAGCAGCAGCGTCCCTTGGTCTCCTGCAGAGCTGTGGTCAGGTGTCAGGTGTCCCTTTCGCCTCCCCTCCCTGCAGCCGGGCACTGGGACAATAACTGTGGGCAGAGGTTTGGTTTTGAGATGTCTCTAGGACACTGCCAGGTGCTTCGAAGGCAGGGAAGAAATGCTGCTGTTCTGGAGGCAGGGGAGGTTTGTTCTGGAGATCACAGCACAAGGAAGACTGTTATGAAGTGTGGTGGGAAGATAGCTTGAGCAATGCATGTTCCCATCCCTGCTTTGGGCTTGGTGGGAGGGCCGGTGGGAGGGCCAGCGAGAGAGACCTGGTCAGCAGCAGCAGAGGTGGAGGTTCCTGGTGACTGCCCAGCTGGGCAGCTCTACAGCCGTTGGCACTGGGAAACCAGCACACGGGCTTGGCTGGCTGGAAAAGGAGAATACATTGCTGAGAGCAGTGCTGGAGGCCTATGTCACTATGCTGCCAAGATTATAGAGACAGTCATTAAAAGATTGTTCCATAAATATATTTCCTGTTGCATGAGTCAGCTCACTAACTGCCATATGGGCTTTCACCTGGGTACAATCATAAAATGCATATGTAGATAAATACAAATACATACAAATAAAAGTAAAATATATGAGAACCTAGATGACTCATAAACTGCTGTCCCAAAGGTAAGAACTCCAGTCAGGGAGGACATAACCCTGATTACTGGGGATGTAAGGGGCGGAGGAGGGGACATTGGCCAGAACCTAGTCTTTCTCGCTCAGCTCCTTGAGGAAAGAGGTCTCGAGGAGGAACGCGCTTTCATTCTGGAAAGGCAGTGGTTATATCCCAAGTAGCACCGTTCGTGCTCGTGGCACGACAGCCTTCTGTCCCAGGCTGTGACCATCCTGCTGTTCAGGCTCCATGCACAGCTGCCAATGCACGCGGCTGCTTGGGGAAGGGAAAGGTGACTGCGCAGCAGCGTGTTCCCCTCACTGCCACGAACCACCCTGCCGTGAGCCGTCGCTTCCCTGTGCGCCTTGGTTTGTCATCCTGCAGAGAAGATTTCGCACTCTGGGGTCTGCATTCACTGCTGTTGCCCTCCAGGCGCAAAGGGAGCTGGCGAATCACTCTGTGCTGCTGCTCTGCAATGCCAGCTGCGTGTGTGTGGCTGGTTTGGCTAAATTGGCTGTTGTTCCCAAATGAATAATACAACCACTTGCGATTTTTCTTTGGTTTTCGTATTTTTTTCCAGTTACTTTAATGCAAAAGAAATCCATGCTGTGAGCTTTTCCTGGAGATTTTATTCCTATCTAAATGTTCAGTATTGGCATATCTCACAAATAACTACCTGTGCTAGCTCAGGATGACTAATACTTTCCACATTCCTGATCACCTTCCTTGGGGTGATATGTCCTGGCTGTGAGATTGACTGTAACAAATTGAATTTTCATTGGGGTGGCTGGTCTCTCTGCTGAGTCTTTCTCTGGGTTCGACACGCTTCATGCGGTATCAGCTCCCATGACTGAGAAATAAATAACACCCCGAGCAATGCAGTGACCTGTGCAGGATGACTGTCCTTGGGGCAGTAAACCTTCTCGGACAGGTGATTTCTTATGAGAGCCAGTTCTGTGCTTGGAAAGGGCTTGGTTTCAGCAAACAAAACCTGACGGTGTGTGAAGCCCCTGTTAGCTCTGTGGCAAAGGGTGCTGGGCTTGCCAAGTGTGAAATGCCATACCCCACGCTTAGTGCGTTTGTGTGTCATGCTGGCAAGTCAAGGGAAAGGCCCAGTCCTGACCATCTCAAGGTGTTCAGTGTTGATCTGTTGAGTTTCATTAGGCTCAGGGGTCACCCTTGCACCCAGATACAGTGTCCAGACCAGTGCAGTTGTGCCTTCATGGCCCCGCCCAAATTTGAAAAGTGGTAGCACATTTTTTCTCAAATTAGTCATATTTTAATATACTAGGGGGAGAGAAACCCAGCTGAAATGGCAATGTCCCCTATTAACTTTTCCATTATCTTGGCAAATTTGTGACCAGAGACTGCACCACCTTAGATGTCACAATCTCATCCTTATTCTAATTTCAATTAAAATTGAAATTAGTTAAAAGCTGCTGGGTACAGCACAAAGCAGCACAACGGCTCTTCTGCTCCATGCCGCTGGCAGGTCACTTCACTGGGCTGCGGCCAGTGGAGAGCAGTCCCATCTCTTTGGCTGTGCCATAGAGAGACTTTTCCTTTGGGACTGGTATAAACAGCAATAGCGCGAACAGTGTAAGTGCTCTGGTGCCAGGAAGGCACCTGATTCTTCACAGCCCAAATTCCACCTCTGGCAGTGCAGTGCTGCAGCTGCATCCGCTGGTCGGGCAGTTGTCTGCCAGATGCTGCTCACTGAGGTGTTGCTGGGACCCACTGCCAGGGGAGGCGGGAGGAAGAAACATCCCAGTCTAACGAGCATTTTTGCCATTGCACCAAAGAATTGGGTCTGCTTGTCAGAGAACCGTGCTGTAATGTTCAGTGATTTCACTTCTCTGTACTACCTCTCAATTTGCTTAAAAATAATAAAAAAACCACCAACTTGGAGAATACTCAGGCAGTTGCAACAAGGTGAAACCTTTTGCAAAACAGGGTTGCTAAGGAGCTGACTTGAGGGTGAAAACATCTGGATTTATATTGTGCTGTAGTTTTCTGAATAGCCGTGGGCAAATTACTTCACCTCCCTGTGCCTCCGTTCTTCAGCAGTGGGCTCCCTTCCCCTCCCACAGCTCGGCCGTTTGCCCTGTGGAGCGTGGACCACCTTCTGCCATGCAGAGACAGGCAGCACTCAACAGGGCAGTATGGCTCACACCTCACTCGGGTTCATGTTGTCCTTTGATACGCACACATAGTTATAGCGTCTCTTGCATATTTTTCCAAATTGCTGTTGCTATAATTTGACTATTTTCTGTGGCATCGTGATTTTTTTTTTTTTTGAGATAGACTTCTCAAAGGGGCTTTGTTTGCCTTTGGCTGAAGTGGGATGACAGCATTATTTTTCTCTCGGCATTTCCTCTGAGTAGGCACAGTTGTGGATAATGAGCTAGTAAGATGAAAAGAAAATGTAATAACCAGACAGAAGATTCAGTGCGGCAAGGTAATCCCTCCTGGTGTAGTCAGGATGAGACCATGTTAAAAGCTGGATTTTGTTTGTGCTGCTTCTAGGCAAAAGGGTGTGAAAAGCGTCCTGGAGGATGGCAGCCAGATATTCTCCTGAGCTGGCCAAATTTGTTGGAAGATAAAGCAGAAATAGATAGTAGGTGAGGACAATGGCTGGGTGAGATGGACACCTTTTTGCCAGTGTCTGCTCTAGTCCACCATCAGCTGTTCTGTCTTTAAAATGCCCCAGAACTCAGAAGAGCGCTAGTGGTATCATTGTTCCTCTGCCTGGAGCTGCACCGAGTTCGGCTCCCCAGTACAGAGGGACTTGCGTTAGCGTTCCTGATCCTGTGGTAGCACTTGTTTTCCTGAGGCTGCAGAGCAGAGAAGGCAGGAAGGAAGGAGATATAATGAAAATGGGGGAATTTACAGTGGCAAAAGGAAGACGAGTCAACAGACCGTGCAGTGTTGTGCTAGCTGTACTGGGGTGGGCAACAGGGAGGGGAGGACCTGAGCCCCCTGAATCATTGACTTCCACTTGGCAGATGGAGTCTGGGGGCTTTGGCAGGGTTGACTTGTCTCTGATGAGGACATTTTTTCATGGCTAGTTAGGTTCTGTATTTTTTATCTAAATATTGTTCCTCGAACCTGGGTTTAGAAATACAACCCCTGCTTTCAAAATGGTATTTCATGCTTATGCTTCAGTTAGTTCTTTATAGCAATTGTGTTATCTTCCTTGGCATCTCTTAAACATAATTTGTCTGAGTTGGCATATCACATGAATTTTCTCTCTGAAGCCAAAAAGCTTTGGCTTTTTCATTGTTTTAGATGCCATCAGGCAGCGAAATGAGGCTTGTCAAATCTGTCGATGTGGATTCAGGATGAAGAGCATTTGTTTGGTTCCTGATTTGGACACCACAAATTTATGTCCAAGCTCTCTGTTACAGTAAGAGTTGTCTGGGAAGATTTGAGCAGGCTACAGCCCAGTCCTCCAGCTCTGCTGGAGCCGGAGCCTGGAGCTGGAGCCGTGGGCCATGGCAGAGCGAGGGGGCCGGGGGCCAGGGGCCTTGGCACGCTCAGACCTGTCTGCTTGAAGTATTTCAGGTCAGCCTGAGAGGGCAACACCAGTGGCACCCAATGGAGCTACCAGGCAGGGCTTTCATGCAAGACATCCGCTTAGAGCCTGTGCCTCGGAAAGACCCCGTCAGCAGCCCTCAAAGAGCACCCGGACAGCTTTGGTAGCACAGCCCAGCCTGTGGTTTGACAGCCTGGAGCTGCAGACTGCATCTGGAAAGGCACCTACGGGTGCCCAAGGCTGCTGTTAGCAGACAAGGGCAGGCATAACTGCGTCTCTCTGTACAGCAAGTGCTTTCATTCTTACTTGGCTTGAAGCTGAAAGGGAAAGAGGCCTTGAGGTTTTCTCTTGTTTAGCAAAGTGCTGGAGGTGGTGTGAAGTCTTGCCTGGTGGCAGAACATCCTGCTGTTTGTGCTAACATAGGGTAATGACGGTAATAACGCCAAGGCAGACCTCCCGGGAGGCTGGGGGGTACAAAGGATGGGTATTTCTGAGAGCTGAACCTGTGCGCGAGACCTGGACACCAGCGCTGAGAGCAGCGCGGCCGGCTGCCTTCTGAGATGGCCGTTAAACGAGCTGGTGGTGGTCGTCCTCAGCAGGGAATGGAGCGTGCCACAGGGCATGCAAGGCAGAGGTGGACTCGGTGTTTGCCGCCTCCCATGGTCCTCGCGGTGGGAGTAGCACTCCTTTGCGGCCTGCGCTGGCTGCTAGCAGCTGTGACTCCAGCCGCAGGGTCCAGCCCCTTCTGCCAGCAGGGAAACGAGGGGCACGAGGCAAATGAACTCTGCGATTTCAAGCCCATTACATTGGTAGTATCTCTCAGTTCCTGGGGTCACGCTAATTAAAGCTGATGAGTTATTATAAATCTATCAGAGGCCTTTTTCTGGTGCCTTGAATGAGTGTTTCAGTGCGGTTTGGTTCAGCCAGCAGTGGCTGGGTAAGGAGCAGATCCCCGAGCGTGACCTTTCCTTAGCTGACGGCTGCTGGGCACAGCACTGCTGCACCAGTGTCTTGGAGAAGCGTTAGCAGGATTCAGAGCATTCGACTCGGTAATCATTGCTATAGTACCTCATCCAGCAATCAGCAGCAGGGTTTGAACCCGGTACAGTTAATCTGTGTTTGCTGTATGGTAATTTCATTTGCTGTTTCTCTGGATCTGTTTATTGCCTGAGATGAAACACAGGCAGCTTCATCCTGGCTGATCAGAAACACTTGATATGTAGGGTCCTTCAGATTGGCACTTACAAAACATTCTCCCTTGCTGTGCAGATGTCCACCTCCCAGCCCCGTCTCCAGCCAGATGCCGGAGGGGGAAGTGAAATGCACGTTCACGTTCCTCCCTCCCTGTTTCAATGCACGGTCTGCAACGCTGCTGCTCTTCTGTTGCCCTTCTGAGCAGAAACAGCCATTCCGGGTGCTGAGTGGCAGCGAAGCTTGCATCCAGGGTTGCTGTGTTTATCTTACACAGTTACCGAATGGCTGTCTAGAATACCACAAGGATATGAAGATCCAGCTGCCCATTTACATCTTCACATGGTATAAATGTTTGATGGACTAAACTTCTTTGCATTTGCTTTCAGCAGGAATAAGATGAGACTTTCATGTTTAACAGGCAGGGCAGAGTGAAAACATTCACTTGATGGTTCTTTACTGGATCTGCCATTGACAAAGGCTGACCCAGGGAACTTGCCTTTGCAGCTGAGCTGGAAAGAAAAAAAGCCTGTTAAATACCAAGTTTAAACAGCACCCAAATCTCCAAAAGCAGCAGAAAGTTGCTAGGATATCCCTTGTTTTTCTCAGCTCTTATCTTAAGAAAAAAAAATGTAGAAATAATGTAATATCATCAAATGGTTGCTCAGCCATTTAATGTTTGAATGTTTGCTCTTTCTTGCAGTCACTTTCGACCATTTTGAAATTTTACGAGCTATTGGGAAGGGCAGCTTTGGAAAAGTAAGTATTTTGTGAACTAATCACCATTTGGACAGCTGGAAATGTAACTGAGAAATGGGCAAATTAGAGGCTCACATGAGAGTAAAGAAATAAACCCCTGTGTTGTCAATGAGCTTTGACCTGAGCTTCAACTCCTGGTAATCAAGAAGGAATCACAGCCTGATTCCTCATTCATTCTGTAGCCACAAATTATATTACAGGAGATTAAAATGCGATACTGATAAATCAAATGGGCTGAATTCCATTATGTTTCTGGATAAGCATTTTCTAAGATTCCCCAGAAAAGCAACACTGATCATCATGATGCATCTTAATAAAGAACTACAATCAACATGAAAGGCCTGGCAATTTTTTTAAGGCGATATTTCTCTATGAAACACAGTGTTTGTTATTTAGCATCAGGTTACAGTCATAGGTTGGTTGTATTTTTATGCTGTTACGGAATTCCACGCTTGTGTATGTTGACAGAATTTCAGAAGGTCATTTGCCTCTTCACATAAAGGCACTCTCATGCCAGAAATGGGGTGTGTCTTAGGTGCAGAGTGTGACAAAGATCTCTAGACAAAGAGATTTGTTTGGTGGCAAAACAAAAAAGGTTGACTAAAACTTTGAAAATTCATCCCAAACTCATAAACTGTTGTGGAAACAAATCTGAAAAACCAGTATGTTTTGTTTTGCAGTTCTACAAACTCTGAGTCTTTCACTGAAGCAATGTTTCTTTCTAAATTTGATGAAATTAACTGTAAAGGGTTAAAATTCAAACCCCAATACCCCTCCCACAAAGCCCAAGGTTCTTTGTGAGCTGAATGAAACTTACCAAGAAGGGGGAGATCAGGTGCTGCTCCCCAGTTTCTAACCTGTAGTTCTGTGGTGGAAAGGACTCTTCCAAACAGTAACTGATGTGGGAGGGATGGACACAATCAAGATTAGTTAGTGCTATTAAATAAAACATTGACTCCTGCGCAATTCCCTATCTCCTATCTTTGTGGTGATAAATTTCTTCCTCTCACCTTCCCCCCAGCAAATTTCTTCTTTGGCTGAAAACTGGGTGAGGGATTTACAGGTGATGTCCAGCGTTGCAGCGTCAGTGTATGGAGCTGTGACTTGGCAGTGTGGACTTCGCTAAAGCCACTGGAGAACGCTCATGTGACTGTGTTTTACCTGCCTAAATTTGCTGACAAATCATCTCTGATTTATCCCTTGATTTGCTCACTTAGGTCTGCGTTGTGCAAAAGAACGACACCAAGAAGATGTATGCCATGAAATACATGAATAAACAAAAGTGCGTGGAGCGTAATGAAGTGAGAAATGTTTTCAAGGAGCTGCAGATTATGCAGGGCCTGGAGCACCCCTTCTTAGTTAATTTATGGTGAGATATTGCTCCTTTGCTTACTGGCTAAGTCAGCATTGTCAGTTAGAGACATCTTTGAGACCAGACTGGCCCACTTTTCTGCTGCAAGCCAGTTTCGGGAGCAGCTGGTGTGTTGCCATCCACGGCCTGACAGGCATCGTGCCGTCCACCGAGCCGGGCACGTGTGTCTCGCCGGCAGCCATCAGCGAGTGGGCTGCCCGAGGCACTGTCTGCAGGGCAAGAGGCAGGGATTGTCTGTGATTGCTCTGGAGAACACCTGTGTGTGCACTGTGGACTGGTCCCGTGGTTCTTCGTTGGAGGTGGGGCTCCTCGTCTGCTCCACTGGCTGGGGCTCTGGTTTCAGGGAAATCTTGTTTAATTAAACAAGAAGTTAGCCTCCTTTTTCTCCCAGACAAGCACAAGAGAGTTTATTCGTGTGTTACACTGTGGTTTCTTGCTAGGCAGGTATTGCTTGTTACCATAACCCAGTTTTATTTAATAGTGCTGTTTTGCAACAAACAGCAGCTCCCGGGACTACACAGTAACAGCACAGGATCAATAGCCGAGCAGTGCTCTCTTCACAGGGTTTTCCTTGGCAGTGCTTTCTTCTCATCACCTCCTGATTCTGATTTTGTGGTTTATTTCGTGCTTTAAACAGCCTGCCTTAATACCTTATTGATATTTGACTGAATTGATGCTAATCAGCAAAGATAAAAGCCATTTATCATTGAATTTACTGACATAAGAATAACGCCATTCAAATTTTATTGCAGAAACCCATATATCTATAGGGGAAGTGTGCACATAAAAGAGTCACTTTTCTTTAAGAGTACCTGATAAATGCAACCTATGTGCTCTGGTTATAGTCCTTTTTCAACCATTAGCAATGAGATCGACCAGCTGAGTGATAAAAGATGCGCTAATTCTTCCCCCTTCGTTTGATTCAGCATGTTGTCCTGCAACATGCAGTAGAAAGGAATTTTAAATAAGACTCTATTACTGTTAGAGTCTGCCAGGTTGATTTTATTAGGTCACCAGTAACATTTCAAGTGCTGAGATCTCATACACCACATGATCCAGCAGCCAATATCCTGTAGTTATAGGATTCCTTGCATGGTGGGTAATTACATTTATTGGATATTTGATTTATTTTTAGAACGAAGTAGAACTTATCAATGCTAAACACAAAAAATGAGGCTAAAACACATTGAAGATCACAAATCTTTGAATAACTTTGTGCTCCTTTTTGAAATCTCCTGTAACTTGAGTGCTGTTAGGTGAACTCTCACGATTTTGATTGTATTGCCATTCAGTGTTGTTCTAACTGGGGTTTGAATTAGAAGCATGCATCTAGACCTCCCAGAGCTTTGGACATATCTCCAAACTTTGCTTTCCTATTTGAATGAGCAGTTCCAGGCAAAACTCACTCAGCACCTGAGAACTAAACAGCATATGCATATGTATAGATCTGTACAGAGCAAATCATCTGAGTTTCCCTACTTCTGTTCTTATTGTGTCATCCCTGGCCTCGGGTATAGCCTTTAGCTTTCCTGCACTCTGAATGATACACAGACTACAAGCTTCGTGTGGAGTAACATTCTGGTTTGTGGTGCTGCTCATCTCATCAAGAAGATGGTGTGTTGGTAAGAAAAAAAATCCATGAGAAAAAAGCTCATAGCTGGTTGTTAGACTGTCTCAAAGGGACACTTGGTAAATAATTGCATTAAATGAGGTCACTTAAAGAGGAACGGCAGATAGCAGATGCATCCCCTGTTGTGTTGAGCAAATGTGTTTATTAACAGGGTGCTGCTAGGAGAACCAGAGCCTGGTTCTGAGTGCCTCCGGTGCAGTCTACTGGCTGTGAGTCTGGGCAGGGCTGTGCATACTGGTTTAGGGCTCCTCTCTACATTGCTCCTGTGGTCAGTTCCCTTGGGTGCTTGGAGAAGACAAAATGTCCATCTTGAAGATCTGAGTGTGAACCTCAAGGGGAACAAGCAGCGTTTATCCAGAGCTCCAATCTGGATTTCCACTGCTGTATTGAGTTACCGATTGCTCAGCCAGCTAGGACTTCACAGCAAGTGAAGGGATCTTCCAAGATCCCTTGGAGGGATCTTATGTATGCTAGTGTTGGCTGGGGCAGTGTAGGCTTTACGGACAGTTTTCAGAGCACCAGCACAGATGTGACATGGGCGATTTCTGGAGTTGCACCACTCCATAGTCAAAGTGGCGGCTGTTTTAGTCGCTGCTGGGTGTGCAGTGGGTGGCAGCGGTACCATCTTCCTCCTCACACATCCTAGGTGGAAGTGTTTCACTAGCTCATAGCCACTGGCATCAGCTGTTAACTGCTGAGCAAAGGAAGCTGCTGCATGCTGTATGCTGCCCGGCAATTCAGGAAGCAAGCAGTAAACAAGCATTAGTATGAGGTCCTCCCCAAAATAAAAATGCATGGTCCACACCTCCTGGGTCTTTTCTGGTCTGTGCTATCAGTCACTGCTACTCATATCCCGTGATAAACATGCCTGAGAGCTGTGCCCGCCTTCCAGGCTCCTGTCCATCTCCCTTCGCAACTGTTAGGGGGAGGAAATTAGCATCAAGCTCCATTAGAGTAATGGGTTTGGGTGTGACTGTTTTTGAAGTGGCTGATAGTAACAAGTTTGACATAAAAACATTGGGTTCCTGTTCTTCTAGTGGGCCTGCTGGTAGTTGTTCATACAAGCTGCATTGACTTGGTTATGGATCTGAAGCTAAATTATGGTCATCTCAATTATTTTGAGAATATAGGTGGTAGGAGTTCAGTTGCAGTGGGCAACAGCACGGAAAGATCATGAAACTATTATTTACCAAGTGAAAAAGTTTCAAGAAATTATGAGTATTCCCAGAGGTACCATATGTCCCTTTTTAACCTGTCTTTTTTTAATATTATTATCCTTGAACCATGCTTATGCCATTTTAGGTACTCGTTCCAGGATGAAGAAGATATGTTTATGGTTGTAGACTTGCTGCTTGGAGGGGACCTGCGTTACCATCTCCAACAAAACGTGCGGTTCCAAGAAGGCACTGTGAAACTCTTCATCTGTGAGCTGGTGCTGGCCCTTGACTATCTACAGAGCAGGCACATCATCCACAGGTCAGCTGGGGACCTCATAGGTGGACTGATGCTCGTAGACTGCAGTGGGGGCAGACTTGTTCATCTTTGACGTGAAAGGCCAAATAGAAGCTTAAGAGCTAAACAAAATATTCTCCCACATACGTTTGCTTTTATGTAAAACCCTAGGCTTCCCAGAGAAAAGCATTTCATATACAACAGAGAGCATGGCATTTCTCCCTCTGGGATGGCTATGATACAGCATGTTTGATTTGTTTGCTGATCCTGCAAAAAGCTGTCTCTAATAGGTTTAATTAGCTGTAGTTCATTAATACCCATCCTGGTCCAGGGCAGGTAGGCGTCAGCATTCAGAATTCCCCTGCTGTCACACTCAAAGGTGTCTCCCTTTTGCTCCCCTCTCTGTACCGCACTGAAAGACAAGGATTGGGACCAAACACAGCTTTTTTCTGTATGAGATTGAATTGCTTTCTAGAAGTGGTGAGAGTTTCTTTCTGGCCACCAAGATTTTTCATGACCAGTGAAAAAATATTTGAGCTCTTCCCACACATTCGAAGACCTGCAAAATAGCAGAGGAGGTAGAGCTTCTCCCTGGTTGGAGAGGCAGGGTTTGGCTCCGGACAGACAGACATGCAGCTGTTTCCTACTGGTGTACTGGGCAATGCAAACCTCAGGGGTCCAAGGGTTTGACTTAGTAGCTGCTAACAGGGGGTATGAACAGGGAGGGACTAGCAGGGGGGTTAATAAAGGCAGGGAGAAGATTATCTCACTTATAAAATCCAGAGGAGCATTCTTGTGAGGTGTAAAAATAAAATAGGGTACAAAATTTAAAATTGAAATGATCCTGGTTGTTAGTAAGAGAAGGAACACCCTGTTCAAGGGCCGATGAAGATTAATGCTTGTTCATGTCTGTAGCGTTTGGCTGCCATTTCTGAGATGTGAAAGCAGAAAGGCTGACGCTTGGCGTGCCCAAAGCATGTCCTCCACAGTTGTGGAGAGCCCCGGAGCACCAGAGAGGTTTTGCTCTGCTTCAGTTGGAGCCAGACCTCCTTGGGGATAGCTCCCACTTTCTCAGGAGTCTCATCTTTCATGCTGCTTGTTTTGTTTTATACCTGCATAGATTTCCACTCTGATGCACCTGATCTTGGCAGGCAGGCCATCCCAGCTGCCCCGTTCAGGCTCCAGCGGGCACTGCTGGACACAAAGCGGGTGTGTGGTGACAGGGGCATTGCGCTGGCTGCCTCCGCCTGGTACCTGCTCACCGGCACCGAATAGTGGATGAGTATGAATTAAACATCGTGAAATGCAGACTTGGCTGTCTCTGTCCTGGGCAGCGAGGGGTAAATCCTCACGCTGTTGGCTTGGCCTGAACAAATTGAGTGGGGCACAGGCCTAAGGGAAGCACAAGGAAGAAATCCTTCTCTATCAGTAATGTATTACAATTAGTAGTCTTGTTTACAGGCCTAAGGGGCTGGAGGTTCTTCATGATTCAATGCTGTAAGAACGAGTCTGCATGAGAAGGTGACTGTTCCTCATAACGATGGAAGATGTGACAGCTGAGGGAGCACAGGGTGCCCATGGGGCTGCGGTCCCCATTCTGAGCCGCGTCCCTGCAGTCACGTGGCCATCAGCATCGCCGAGGGGTGGGCTGGCGTCCTGCTAAGCTGCAGTGTAAGGGCAAGTACAAGGAGGGCAGCCCAGGGACAAAACTCCTGGGATTTCCCAGACAGTTATTTGTAAATATAGGGGGGAGAAGCTGAAGTGTAGGCTGCAATG
Organism: Balaeniceps rex; assembly: GCA_013401315.1. NCBI lineage: Eukaryota > Metazoa > Chordata > Aves > Pelecaniformes > Balaenicipitidae > Balaeniceps > Balaeniceps rex. Next base: position 40,331 of record VYZW01007119.1, read on the forward strand.
TGTATTTCAAGCAGCTATACGTGTTGAAGGTGAATTGAGTACAAGAAGACATGTATGACAGTCTGTAAAATTTGCAAGTTGTTTAATTAAGGCTGTAACCCAGTGGAGCAGTATTGGATTGATAAAGTGACTCAGCTGAGTGAATTACACTGCAACATCTGTAACTGGGAACATCAGGAGACAGGCAAGCAATTGCTTATTTTGTCTGAACAAAGCTGTGCAGAGGCAGCAAACACAGACTGATGGCTGGAATTATTTCCCACCTACATGTAGAAGAGTGGGAAATATTTTTTAATTTTTTCAGGCTAGGAAATGGTATAACCAGTTTATAAAAAATAAATATACAAATAATCAATAAACAAAATGATCCCTGTTCATTGTTTGCATCCTGGGAATGATCTCACCTGTGCTGGTGTAATTCCATAGGCTGCATAACAGACTGAGTGAGATCAGAAAAGGCCGGATTGGAGATTAAAAAAAAAAATTTAAAAAAAAGTTTGAAACTGGATGAGAAATGAAAACCTGTCTTTATGGTTCATTTCAAAACTTTGAAAATATTTTTGTATCAAGGGATTCAAAGAATCCATTTTTTTCAAGCTTTTTTGCTGAAACATTTCTTAAAGTTTTTCCTTAAATTAGTGTTTTCTCAAAAATACCAAGTGTGGCATCACCATTTTTCGCTATCAAATACAGTACTTCTGATCATCTGGACTGTTTGGCTCTAACCTGTGGCACAGTTTTGCTGCACTTATGGGGAAAACCACATACCTGAAGCCACCCCGTTCTCTCTTGATAAAGATGCCCGTCCCTGTGGTTACCTGTGTGATGGGGGATGGCACAATGAAGGTAACTGGTATTTATAATCCACTGGAAGTACTTTGGGTGAGAAGATGCTAGAGAACTGTAAGCTATGACATGATAATTATATATATTGTCTTTTCTTGATTCCAGGTGGCTAGGTGAATTCAAACTTTATCTTAGTGACTGCATTTTTAAAGATAAAATCCTAAACCTGCTCATTTCTTCCCTTTGAACCCCTGGGCCTGGTGGGAAGCACCAGGACAGTGCAGGGTTATTGCACGTGTGCCTGCCTTGTGTCTGTGACGATCTCCTTATGGTGCATCAAATTGCCAGGTGCCTGGCTCAGGCTGATAGCAGGTGATTGGAGACTGATGTAATTAGCTCATTAAAACCAGGTAATGTCTTGTAAAGTCGCTCAGGTGGATACAGTAGGCGTATCAGGTGTACGTTTTCTTCCTTCAACGGAAAGCATTTCCCTACAGCATTGCTATATGTATTATTGTTATTTTTTTTAATTCAGGAACAAAGCCTGTGGTGAAACCATTTGTTTCTAGAACAAATATGTTAAAATAATTTGATTTTTACTGAGTAAACGGGGAACAGCTCAATGTAGTATTGAAATTGATTAAGAAGTAAAAGGAGGAAAAAGAAGCTCTAACGTTGTAGGTGGACTACCTGGGTGCTGCTAGGCCAAACCACAGCAGCCTCCACAGCCGTAGCCCTGTACCACCATTTCTGCTTTTGTTGTTTGATTGGTCATTCTCTCATGCCTAACTCAAACCCTGCAGGAACATCAGAGCTCAAGAGCCCCAGCAAAGCCACCTTCTAGGGCATGACGTCTCTGGAAGTGCGTCCCCCCAGAGCCTGGGCTTTCCTAAAGTGTCTGCAGCCGTGTTTCATGTCACTTTTCTAGGCTAATGGCTGTCTCCCCTTCTCTTCCTTTTTTCCTAGAGACATCAAGCCTGACAACATTTTACTGGATGAGCATGGTAAGTGCCAGTTGCTTTGTGGTCATGCATATGCATAAAAGCAGAGTCAGAAACAGGACATCCAAGTAGAAGTTTAGGTGCTTTCTGTTTTCCTCATTTTGTGTTGCTTTCTCTCCCTCGGTTCAGTTAGGAACAGGATCATCCTTTCATGCTTTGGTTGCCGTCTTTTACTTTTTGAGCATCAGCGTCGTTTACCTTCAGGGCACTGGGCACCCTGTGTTGCTCCGGTATTTCTGGGGTGCCTTAGGTTTAATCAACACTTCCTCTGACTGACTGACCTAATGGTGTCTCTAGAAGGCGTGGCAAGGACAACACATTTTGTGCTGCTTGTGGTCAGTTGCCTAGCAGACCTTATTGTAAGATTTTCTTGGCTCTTGCTTAAATCTTACTCAAAATGTAATAATTGGAATGGAAATGCTCATGTAATAGAAGGCTGTGTTGTAATGTATGCTCACAAACAGAATGAATTATGGTTGAATAGATAATCTTCATTCAGGTATTTTCTTTTTCCTTGAGCATTTGACACTGGGAGGGAGCTCTGAAGAGGATTTGGGGCTGGGTATATTATAGATGTTGCTATCATTTTTTCTTCAGCCTTTTTCTCAGGCAAAACTCTTAACTATATTCTTGCATTACTCTCTAGACACATTTTTTGTCCTGGCAAAGCTCTCTCAGTGAAGAGTTGTCTGGTATTTATTAGCTTTTAACTCATTAGAAAAACACTTTGTCATTTTGTATTTTTTGAAAATCCATGTAACTAACTGGCTTGTTGTGAGAAATGTTCATTAGCAACTACAGCAAGGCACTCAAAGAGGAGAAAGTCAGTACAGGGACAAGGCGTATCGGAATTCATTATCATTTCAGAGGCTGTAATAGAGGTGCTGAAGCTCCCGAGGAATCACCATGGCTCTTGTGTGTGACTAGGGTTGCCTGGCAGCACCCAAGCCCAGACTCTACCCATTTTGCATATGACCTCTAATTTCAAAGTGCTAGCTAATTATTTATTTAGGAGCTGTCACCAAAGCTGCTTCTGCCTCCAAGTGCAGTAGCCTCTCTCCTGCCTCACTCCATACTTCTCCTGCTGTTGCCCTGTGCACAGACCGATGCAGAGACCCATCTTCCCTCCTCCCTCCCATCAGCGTCCACTGATGCGATGTGGACCTGCTCAGCCAGCTGGGACCAGGGTGCTCCCAGCACTGCCACCCCGGCACTGCTGTGGCTCCGGGGCTGCCCTCCCAGCCGGTGTGGGGCTGCGTCTGGTGAGTCCTCACCAGTGGACACAGTGACCCGTGACCATCTTCCAGGAACTGCCCTACCTCTGCGCCCGGTGGGACTGGGGTGACACAGCCACCCGAGAGGGAGCTGGGAGCACTAGAGCCATGGAAATGTAGGTCAGCATTCCCCTGAAGAGGAGAAAAAACAGAAGGGGGGAAAAAAGCTCTGCTTGTCTCCGCAGTTGCATTTAGCTCAGCAGGACGTAACCTGAAAACTTCTATAATGACACTGCAATTTGGGTTGATTTTTGAGCCTATTCTCTGCTTGCTGTTGTATTTTAACTGTCTGGTGCAGAGGTTTCAGAGTTATTTTCTGTGGATGTACCCTTGACTTCTGACTATGTGTGTAGTATGTCCTTCTGACTATGACTTGTAGTATTTCTTTTCTTCATCCATGGCAGCAAAGGTGAGTCCTGTCACGCATACAGAAAGCTTTGTGCACACAGTTCAATTTTTTCTTGTCCCCAGAGCAACTGTTATTGTAGCATGTTTATCTATATTTAGCCTAGTAGATTGTGCTTGTTTTTCAGCATCTCTTTCCCCGTGGAACGGAGCTGCAGCTCCCCATTCCCTCTCCTCTCTCTTCACCAAGATTTCACAACTGTGATCACAAAATACATGCTATTTGCTAACATCAATTTTTTATAATGTTATTGATTGAGACCAGTCCCCTGAGAGTATGAAGCACCTGAAGACCTTCAGCAATCAGACTTCTGTCCTTCATTTTTTAGACTCTTCTTGCCCCTTAACTCTGCCCTTTGGCCCATCTTCCTTTCCAGCTGTGACTCCTTCACCCTTTCAGATTTACAGACCGAAAGGTGCCCATGTCTGTCACAAACCGCAGCACCCTTTTTGCTGGTGTTAATCACTGACAAAGGCTGCAGGAGCCCTTGTGCTCATCACCTGATCTTTGTGTAGGAGGCTGGCTCAGGTTTTTGATAGCACAAATGCCTCTCATGGTGCCACACACTGAAATGTGTTGTCCTGCTGCTGACTGTTGTGAACTTAACACACACCTCATGCGTTTGCCTCTGTCCCTCTGGTCAGTGACATTCTGTATTACCATATCAATTTCAGCTAAGAAATTAAAGTGAGCTATAAATAAAGTGGACTATTGGGCAACTGTCTTTGTGCAATAAATAAAGCAGTTTGACATCAGAGAGTTGGATCAGGTCGCACAATGAAAAAATCCTCAGCAGATGACCACCTTCAACATTCATTCCAAGCACAAAGTGATTTCCTCCTTTAATGATAAGTCTATCGATTTGGCTCAATGACAGCACAGCTCACCTGGGAATAAAAGAATATAACAGATGACAGTTTCCAGGAATTGTGACTAATTCATCAGGAGTTTTTGGCCAGGTCATTTGTCTAATAAAATTGAAGAAAAGCTCAGTTTTTTCTCTAGTAACACTGAGAGGTTTTTTGCGAGAGTCCTGTAGTGGCTTTGCTCAGTATTATTTCTTGTACCGCCGCTGAAAGGTTCTTGAGGGCAGTGCTGAAATGGGTGAGTTCATGCCAATGCAGGCACCACACACATAGCCCATTTGCTCTCTAATCTCAGATAAGAAAGTTACAGCACAGTCTGTCCAAGAGCCTCCATATTCCACAGCTCCTAACGTCTCTAGTTTCATATTCTTTAAAATGTTATCTTAGTTGAATCTGCAGGAGCCTTATATTTTTTGCACAAAAGATGCTCTAGAAAGGTGAAGAAATTACGTAGTAACAGAGGTGCTGAATATAATAAGAAAATTTTTTGCCTTAATGCAGAACCAAAGGCTTGATCTGAAAGTGCCAATTTCAGGCAGACAGTACGAGCTCTGGGAAGGACGTGGTGCCCGGAGTACAGCTCTGGCTGTGCTATTTCGAAACTGGCTGCAGTTAGAGATGATGAGCAATCAGAAAAATGCGAGCTTTAAAGTTTGACCTTAAAGCTCAGCAGCAACACCCAGTGCTTCCCTCTTGGTTACCAGTAGCTGCCATCCCTGGTCGCCCAGTCCACCCCATTCTATAACGCTGCCGTCGCTGTTCAGCCTCGTCGTACTGCCCGGAGCTGCCTTCCTCAGCCTCATTGGCTTGATTTGGTAGTTTCCCAAGTGGGCTAGTTTATAAAACTTGTGATTTATTTGAAGTGAATCATTTAAAAGATGCATACAGAGAAAGGCACGTTTGTGCTTGGAATATCAAATTCTTAATAAGTCTTTATGATTCATATTTATGAAAACAGCTCCCCACAAATGAGAGCTAGAGATGAAAGAAAAAACCAGTGCAAGGACATACAGGACATATCCAGACAAGACAGTTGTATGTCATTCTTTTCTCTCAAGTGCTCCCCAGCGATTTGATGCCCGTTCTTTAGCAGACAGACTGAAGAAGAGAGGGCCCGGCTGATTTTGTAAAGCAGTGTAAGCAGCAAGGAGAGACACGTGCTCTTGACAGATTGGTCAGGTACTGTGTGAGGGGCAAGCTCTGACAGCAATGCCCATGGCTCACCAGAGGGACCTCAAGTTTTCCTTTCTTCCTTCAAACTCAAGCTTGACAAGCACCACAGATTTGACAAGGAAATCTGTGTCTCGGTGGCACTCGCAGCCCAGAGAGCCCACAGGTGCAGAGGCAGGTCCCACCTGGATGGGGCTGTTAGCAGGTCACTGTCCTGCTGAGCTGTACCTGCCCTTTCCCTGCCCCAGGCAGTCTCAGGATGGAATTTGAAATTGCTGAAAAGCTGGATGATAACTCCATGGGGAAGGGATGAAGGATTTCTCCAGCCTTGCCAGATGCTGACATGGAGGTGGAAGTTAAGTGGTTAGGGTCCTAGGGCCTTCTGGATAAGGGTCATGCCTGCCCAGTCTGTGTGCCTAGCAGTAGTGTCGGAAGGTGTATGGACCAGGGCTCGGTGCAAGGCAGGAGCCAGTGCCTAATGAAGTGGTGGTCCTTGTCCCTGGAAACTCACAGGCCAAACACCGAATATGCCCGGGTTTGCATAAAGCATGGCAGGCCTGCTTCTACCAGTTCTGATGGACATCTGATCCACTGCTAGCCTGTCTCTAGAGGAGCTGTACACATACATCCAGCCATCCTCCTGAGCTGCAGGATGCACACGCTCCAGGGTGCATTTGGCACACTGGCCATGGCTAATAGCGTGTGCGGGCAAGAGGCTCCTATGCTTTACACACTGCACGTATCATTGAAGACACACAGGCAGGAACATGGATTAGATACAGTGTTTTTAGATGAAATCACAAATTCTACTTTTATTCCCCAAGTTTTCCCAGCTAGATCAGATATTTGCAGCAGGCAAAGTTATATCACTGTTCTAATACAACAGACATATCAGCACAATTGTAAAGATTTACTTAAATGTTTCATAGCATCCAGACAAGACAACAGGAGTTCATTACCAAAGCATCAACTTTTAGACATATAAAGGTGAATCTTATTATACTTTAACTCATGAACTAAAGCAGCAGTGAATTTCTAGCTGTTGAAGCTAATGACTGAGGGAAGTGTTGTCATAGCGTCTCCATCAGTAGAAAGCCACTTTGATTTGATCTCTGTGGTTAGAGGAAACAACAGCAATTCAGCCACTCTCTGTTATTGCAGAGGAGGGTGATGAGTCTGCAAAACACAACATACGAAACATCTGATGCTTTTGATAATGAGCCCAGCTCCATCAGGGATGAGCAAGTTCAGTGCCTTAGGAGAAGATGCATGAGGTCAGGAGGAAGAAAAGACTGCCTGCATTTAATCAGAAGAATTAGGCTGAACTAACCCACAAGCTTCAAAGAAATTCACTTCCGTGAAGCCAGCCTTGTATTGATCACCTGTACTGCTGAACATGATTGGTCTGCTCACTGATACTAGTTTAGTGAATAAGGAATAAATTAAGTGCTAGCAAGAGCTAGGTGGAAGCATTTCCTTTCTCATCCCTGCAAGTCACACCCACCTCTTGTTTCCTTCTCAGTTTGCAGGCAGCAGTTGTGCTTATTGTAGCAGTGATAGCAGAAAACCTACCCCACAAGGGGGTTTTCATGATGTTTGAATTTCTTGCACCAGGCTCTTTTGCTTGCTGCCAAAGGTATTTTGTTCCATTCTAGAGACATCCTCTAAAGAGGAAAATGGAGACAGTGCTTAGTACCTGGGAACACCAAAGGGCAAGTAGCTAGAAAGCCAAAAGTATCAAGGATTTTTTTTTTTCCCCAAAACATAGTGGAATTTTTCTGTGAGAAAAGTTCAGTTCTCTTTCCTCCCAAATTAAGACTCAAAACAATCATCATTAAATGACTTCTTGGAGAACTCCATTTTTTTGCTCTCCAAAGGGTAAATAAGGGGATATTTGATGTAACAAGATACATCTGTAAGCAGCCTGCAAGCTGGAATATTTTCTGTCAGTTCTCCCACCAGAATATTTTTTTCCTGGAAAATCCTTTCTATGGAGTATTTTACTTTACGTTTCTGATTCAAAGCTGTTTCTCATGTGAAATTAAAGCAAATCAAGTTACACATTAACCTCTGTCTTTCAGGACACGTGCACATCACCGATTTCAATATTGCCACGATGCTGACTAAAGAAATACAAGTCACCACCATTGCCGGGACAAAGCCCTATATGGGTAAGAACCAATGACAATTATGTATTCTAGAACCGCTGTTTTATGGGCTTGATTTGACAGCTGTGGTGGGATACAGATGAAGTCTTCTTTGATGAGAGTTTGAATTCTTTTCTTCCTGATATGTAACAAAAACACATGCATTTGTTTGAAATGAGGAACAACCTCGAGGGGTGCTGCAGGGGAGCACGATGGGAGCCCCTCCCCAGTAACACCCTGATGCAGCTGGAAATTGTGCATCCGTCTACTGATTTCACACAACAGACCAAAGCAAGCATACTGCAAACACAGATTTTAGTGCCGTTACGCCATACTGTACAGCATGTTTTTGATTATAAAATAAGATAGTTGCACTCCTGAGATCTCAGAGCATTTCACAAGCAGCAGTCAAGCCATGTAGCAATGATGAAATGCTCTTGCTACCCTTGAGAAGGAAAGTGAAGCACAAAGGCTTGTATTTGGTCCCTCAGTACATTAGCACAAGTCTTACACTGCTGCATCAGTAGCTCATAATTTGCATTTTTATATAAACTGGCTGCTTTAAGAACTAGCATTACTCTGTATTTAGGCCAAATGAGTGGACTTAAGCTTGCTGTTTTCCTGGGCTGCAACATGCACTTGGCACAGCAGGGAAGAATCCATATCCTGGTGTCAGGCTGACACCGTTGAGAGCATTGCTTCAAACAGCAGGATAGGAGGGCAATTGTAACTAGGGTCTGCAGAGTACAGCTGCGATGGATGTGCATTGCCTGTGGGAGAGGGAGGCACAACTGGGGCAGAAGCAGCCACCACAATTGGAAGATAAATGCTGAGCCTATTTTTCAGTCTTTCTGAAAAGCCCTCCTATTGTACCTATGTTGCCAGTAGCAGTAGATAGGGTTATTTCTGCCAACAAGTGAAAGCCAGCCATGTGCAGCCCTGGAAATGGATGTGTACAGAAGGGAAAGCCACAGCCAGGCTCTGGAGGGTTGTTGAGTCGGTTCCCCAGTGCTCAGCCCGTTTGCATGCTGACCTGCCCACAGCATACAGAGCACTGTGTTGGTGCTATGGAAATGGGGTACCAGCCTCCAGGTGCCCACAGAGCTGAGCAGCTGGGCTGGTTGCTATGGTTACATACCATCCCCTTCCCCTTCTTTTTTCAGTTCACAAAAAAATGCAGTTTTTAGGAAGCTTTTTTATCTCCAGGCAATGGCATGGGACTAGTCCCAGGCAAGAAAACTTGCCAGGCAGCTGTAGGAGTGCATGGGGGGATGCTCTCCCAGGGCAAAGTGGCTCTGGAGTGGGTAGATCACTCCACAGCAGCCTTGGGTCAGCAGGAGAAACAGTTTTCATGAGCAAATCAACACATGCACATGGAAGGAAGACACACAGCAATTGCTCCCTATGCAGACCTTGCTTCCCTACTACTCAAACCCAAATGTGCTTCTTTTTCTTTTCCCCTTTATAAGGGGAGTACAGAAGACTCACTTATGTTCACTTACTGGTCAAATCAGTGAAGCAGCTGACTTATCAGACAGCAAGAAACCCACTTGACGCTCATTGCACAAGCACAGTTAATAAACACAAAGCAAAATAACATTGACGTACCTGGTAGGAATTGGGGCCAGAGCATGCAGGTAACAAACCAGAGAGAAGTATCCTGAGCTAATGCTAAAAGAACTCCTGTGCAAACATTACACAGAAAAGCCTTTGTAACCATAAATTCAACTTCCCTAAGTGAAACAAAAACACTCAAAAGCCTTTCTATACAACTAACAGAACCCCTCCACACAAAATACATACTTTCACATACAATAACACTGTCTCTCAGACCTAAACAATGCAGCCTCCTTACAGCTGCTACATAGGCAACTCCCCTAGGGCAATCCCCTGGGAATCTCCTTTTTATCAAGATGACCAAATTGACCTTTCACCTTTGCACCACCAGTGCAATCCTTTTAAAAAGGAAAACATGCACAAACAGGAAGCATTGCTCCCTGTTTTGTTTTTTTTTTTTAGAGCAGTTCTTACCTCCCAGCTCACACAAAAATCCTACATTTTTTTTTTCCTTAATCTCAAAAGGGAAATTTATTTGCTAAGAAAGAGCATTTCAGTCTGTGCCTCCACCCACTTCCTATTAGCCTGGTAACCTCCTCCTAAAAAGCTGTGTCTCTCAGGCTTCGTTCAGTTAAAATTTGCTTTTCCCTGCCAAGGGTGTAGTTGGCACTATGTCTACATTTACACTGCATATTAATGTGTCTAAAGAGCTGCTTTCATTCACTGTGTGAGGCTGTATTTAGGCTCTGCCAGATTGAAGTACTTTAAATATGAACAAAGAGAGATGAGTGGGCTGGGAACAGCTTTCCTACGTGAACATCTACTGAGCACTAGTTGAGGGCAGAGAGGCTTTCTGGGCGAGGTGAGGAGATACTCAGGCCAGTTTTATGCCTAGATTCAGTGAATTAGGTTAGTCCTTATTCCAAACCATATTTACTGTGGCATAATGGGCAAGTCCTGTGTCAGCAAAAGGAGTTTATTCTCTTCGGGCTTTGTGGGCAGAGAAGCACTGAGATCCACGTGGAGGGGACCGTGGGGCTCTCAGGTGCCCCAGGAGCGGGAGCAGAGCAGTGCGGGAAGGGCTCTGCACCAGGACTGTAGGAGTTTTAGTGCTCTGTACAATGTAGGAAATAATTAATTGGGTCTGTTGAATATCTTAGTGATTATATAAAGCATTCTATAATCCATATGAATTGGACTGTTTATTGAACATTAAACATTCCAGTTACAAAGGTGATAGCACACCTGTTTCTCAAGGCCATCCCATCATTTACATACATTAATCAACCAAGTTTTTTAACAGTCCACTGAAGTAGAAAGTATTGACAGTCCCATTTCACCGGTGGGGAGAGTAAGGCACAGAGGAGCTGAAACACTTGTTTGGGTTTTAACACAGCAGAAAATACTTCATGCTGTGCTGATTACACCTGTAGTTAGTCAGCAGGGTCAAGGTTTCAAGGTGTGCCTCTTCCCAGGGCAGGCAAATATCTGGGCTAAGCTGGTGTGCTGGGAACTGGGTCAGGTCTGGCTTGCACCAAGACGGCGCTCAGTGCCGAGCAGGACACGAGGTCGGCAGGTCCTGCTGTGCAGCTGCAGGGTGCAGCAACAGCGGGCTGCACAGCGCTTGTCAGGGCAGGAGAGCAGGGTGGTTTGCACACACGGGTGTTTGCGCTTCCCTCCACGCTGAGGCTTCTCGGTGTGGGATTCTTCTGCGTTGCAAGGCTGAGACAGCAGTTGAGGAACCTGACAAAGACCGAAAAATGAATTGCTGCAAGGAAACTTGTGAGTTATGGTTCATGTCCACCTCAGTGGTGTTTCGGTAAAGGACCAATCTACCAGCCTTATGCCATTGTTTTGAAGAAAAAAGCAGAAATTATCAAAAGCATGGTAATGGGTAATATGCTAACTTGTGTCCTAGGCAGAATATCAGGGATGCTCTCTGTGGCATGGATTAAGCATTCTGTATTGCTGATTTCCACTTGAGATTGCAGCAAGGCAAACTTTCCTTTTTCTGTGTTTCGCAGCACCTGAAATGTTTAACTCCACAAAACCCACCGGCTATTCCTTTGCTGTGGACTGGTGGTCATTGGGGATCACTGCCTACGAGCTGCTCAGGACCCGGGTACTGTGTGCGCGGCTCCTGTCCCCGCCTGTCCGTCTCTTTCCTTAAACACTCTGTCGGAAAGGTTAATGCTTTTTAATAGGGATGAAAGGGCCAAGCCAAATTCAAGGCTTTAAGGGTTATTACAGTATAGGAAGCAGAAACCACATCTTCACCAGGGTTCTTGTGATCACATCTAAGAGCTCAGAGAAACTGTCGCAATACAGAACAGCGCGTCGTGACGGTTCCCCGCTGTGCCCAAGGGCCTCTGGGTTGGCGTAAGCTGGGCAACACAAACGAGTGACAACTCCTGAAGTTTGGGCTGCCATATAATTTACTTCGAGCTCCCATCCCACAAGGAAAAAAAGAAAACTTGAAAAAAAATCTTGTTGCTGTTGTAATAAGACTCAGCATTTTGAGCAAAAGCAAACTGCAATGTGTAAATTATTAATAAAGCACAGCGCCTGTCTGTCATGTCAGTGTTCTACTGCTAACTCAGGTAAGGTTGGGGGCCTTGTAGACAGACGATTAGATTAGTGTTTTGGAACTGTTGTGTAAAACAAGTGGGACAAAATTATTTAAATTACATTCTTCTAAGCAAAAGGTTGTGAGGCTAGGAAACTTCTTTCAGTATGAGTAGGCAAAACACATTTTTAAGAGACTATCATCAATCTTTGCAGAATGACTAAAAAAATGTTTTGATGAATATATTTTAAAGAACAGATTTTCAAATGAATTTGAGTATTTCAAATTGTGAGTGATCAAGTTAGTACACATTAAGGGAACATGGTTGTCTGACCTGTTGGGTAATTTAACCCATGTACTCCCTGTAAACATATTAATATAATATTTGAGTTTTCCATTTGTAATGTTAAATGAATTGGAGGACTGGTCATCACATTGACTTTTGACTTGATGGCAGTATTTCCAAAGATGGGAGTAGAAATGCTGTTAGGTATTCAAACCTGATGGCACAGCCGTGATTAAGATGGTGGCACCAGTGGTGGTTACCGCATGGGGGAAGTGAAGGGAGACCTTGAGGTCCATCTAGTGTCAGTACATGTTAAGCACCATGCACCTGATTTGATCTCACAATTTATAGATAGTGGGTTTTAAATGTACTTTTAGCACCCTCACTCTACCCCCAAAATAGCGTAAAAATCTGGGAATCAAAAATCTTTCAAAATGGAAACTACCATCATAAAGTCTCTTTCACAGTAAGGCAGTAGTATTCTTGTAGTTGGGAGTTAAACGTGGAGGTGACTTTACCTGCACGGTAACACCGGCTGTGCATTGCCCATCATTGTAGATTGAGTTCCCCAGGTGCTCAGCTGGTTTTTGCCTCCTGTCTGTCATGCTGTTTAAATATCTAGTTACTATCATTGTTCTTGCTGACATTATTATTTTGTTTATTTCAACTGAGCTACAATCACACAGGGAGAGGCTTTCAACGGGAGGCTTGGGGAGTGTACACAGAGACTTTGTTTGGAGCTTCTTTGCTCTAAAAAGATTTCCCACGGAGTCTGAAAAAATAGATAAATTAACATGCTTTCCTTGTGGCATTTTTCACAGAGGCCGTATCATATTCGCTCCAACACTTCCACAAAGGAAATCGCTCACGTGTTCAAGACAGCTACAGTGATGTACCCTGCTGCTTGGTCCACAGACATGGTGTCACTAATCAAAAAGGTGAGGGCAGCTGTGGAAGCTGGTGGCTTAGGGGCTGGGATGTGTCGTACCTGGGCGCCTGCTGAAAGCAACCGAGTCCTTCCGTCGTGCTTTGTGGTCTTTGCAGTAAATTGTGGGGATTCATTGCAAATTGTGTCCAGACCCAGTGCGTGCAACCTTCAGATGGTACTGTATGATAAATATCCAGCTTTTAATGTTGTAGCCACACTAATGTAACAAACAGCTAGCACTGCTGCATCCTGGACCAATGGGGAAGTTTGTGGTGGCAAGCGTGGCTGCTGCTAAGGCATCTCTTCTAAGGACACATGCAATCTTTGCTTCCAGAGTTTCTCCCGTAACTTTGTCTCTCTGGAATGATGTAACTTAAAGTAGATATTAATAATATGTGTCAATAAATTTGGCAAAAAAAATCACATAATTTTTTTTTATTTTTAAAAAACATTTTTCCCAATAATGAAAAATTTGCAAGAAGTGCTGATACTGTTGAAATCCTTTGATGCCATGTGGTTTATGCACCACTGTAATTATTTTTTTAATAAAGTTATTATCAAATTTGCTTCAAAACCATTACTTAAAATTAAATGGAACTGATATTTCATTAAGACTAACAGTAATATAGGGATATTTACCGCAGATGTCCTCTGTGTTGTTATGTTGGAAGTTTCTCCCTGGACCACGACATGCCACAAGCCATATAGGCTCCCTTGTGGATAAATAATGCAACGTCATTATTTAAATTATTTAAATTTCCAAGTGCCCCTTTTCATCTGGTTTAACAGCCGCATGTATTATATATGAGGCCAACTGTGGTTCTGTCCTGGCTCAAACATCTCCTGTGAATGTTTGTATTTATGAACATTCAAGGCAAATTATCGTTCATGGCAGAGCCGCATCACTCATGTTAAGACTGGAGCACAGAGCCCTGCAGAAGGAGGTGAATTGTGAGGGATGTCTCTGTGAACCGCACGCTCTGCACAGCCCTTGCTGCCCACACCCAGCTGCACGCCAGCATGAGACAGGGGGCTGATGGGGGTCACCTTATCCACCCGTTTCCAGAGGGCTTGGATCATCTGGTTTTCCTGCTAGATTTTTGGAGTGCATACTCTCAGGATTTTACGCAATGTTGAATCCTTGAACTTCAGAGACAAACCTCAGTCATTTCTTTCCACACAAGTAATTCCTACAGCAATGTTTAAACAATGCTGAAAATAAGCAGTGTGAATCCGTTGTTTCACACTGGAATTATACTTATGAATATTCCGTTACTAGAGTGAGAAAACGGGATGTTTTACTGATATGGTATTAAATTGGGAACACAAAGGCATGAGTTTAACTCCCTATTCTGAAACAAACGATTATTTTTAACCTTGGTCAAATTGTTTAATGTCACTGACGCCTCATCGCCTGCTCCTAACATGGGGATAAAAGTTGTTCATAAAAATGAGAATAAATAAAGATTGTGAGCCCCTGGCATACGCTGGTGAAGGGAATCTGAGCCAGAGCAACAGAAGAGACACACGCTCGAAGTGCCGCTGTTCATGCAGAGTGTCACCGGCGCTGCGTGTCCTGAGCCCTGTTCAGCGGAACATCTCTGACCCACGGGGACGACGGATGGCGCGGGGCAGGAGCAGGGCAGCTGGCCCCGGGCGCTGCAGCATGGTGCTGTGCTCAGCAGGGTGTCCCCAGGACACCTCCCTGAGCCCCAGTGATGGAGACAGAGGCCGCAGTGTCCTCAGCAGCTGCTCCCTGTCACAGGGTAAGGCACAGCCGACCCTGTGGTCCAGCCCAAACTGGAAACCTGCCTCAGCCTCGCACTTAGCAATGACGGGCAAAGCTGTTCTGGAGCCGTGTCCCCAGGGCCTCTATAACTGTGTGCCATCACCGCAGCCCTTGGCGGTTCCCCGGCTCCCTCTGACAGTCCCACTCGCCACGAGCAAAAACAGCTCCTTCTCAAAAAGCAGCTACTGACAGATGCATACTCAAAAGTCTGATGGTTGTTTCCCTGCCCCAGCTGTTACCTGGCGTAACTCTGCCACAGACACCTCTGTATGTACCTAATCTCTGATTTCTCATCTCAGGGAATAATTATCTCACCTCTTCCATTTAACTCTCACTGCAGTTGCTTGAGCTGAACCCCGAGAAGCGGTTTTCGCAGCTGAAGGATATCCAGGACTTTCCGTATCTGTCAGATGTGAACTGGGATGCTGTTCTCCAGAAAAGGATAATGCCAGAATTCATTCCCACAGTAAGGCAATTTTAATTTAAAAGGTTCTCAATGTGCCCAAGCGTTAGACACTGCAGCCTGCCCGCGGGCCTGGGAATTTCTTACAAATTTCCACAAAAGCATTGGATGTTGTAAGATACAGGGGAAAAGAGAGGCAAGGGCAAAATTTTCACTTTCCTGTGGGTGTAATAGAACTGGTCGTACATGCTCTGGGCTGTCCATGGTATGCTAGATGAAACACACGCTGACAGTGCTTGTGAGCTGTCCTGCGCTGAACCGCCTTTCTTAGCAGCCCTGCTTAGGACTAGCTCGTCAAATGCAAAAAAACAATGAACAGACATAGGCTCATTAGCAGCCTGGAGATCACCCGCCATTTTATGATAATTGTTTCTTCCTGTAATGACTCTCCCTAACAAGCCCATTGTTCATAGTAAAATAACAAATACAGTAGATTAGTGTTTCTGATCCTTTTTTAATTGGATTAAAGCAGCACAGAAGTAACATCACCCTTACGGAAAATAATCCAAGGACTGTTGTGTGCAGTGTTACTCCGACTGTTTTTCAGCCAAACAAAAGTTGGGCAAAACTCTGAATATTTGCTAATTGTATGTATTTTCCCCCTCTGTTGGTGGTTTTCTCTGTGGTGGGGGTACGCATATTGCTTTAAAACAATTTTAAATTTTTTAAAGTTTTGCAGGCTGCTGTGCTCCTCCCAGCAGAGGACACACAGTCCTCGTCCTCACTGTCACTTCGAAGCAGCCAAAGGGCTGAGTAGAAGCAGTGAGCACAAAAAGAGCAATTGCCACACCTTGACAATGTCCCCTGGCTGAGGGAACTGATAAAACATGTAAGAAGTACAGCAGGTGTTCTGGCTATGTGTGCAGCTGTAATTAGTTTATTTTTGACAAAATTCAGCTCCCAGATGCAGTCCAATTTAAGAGAGACTCTTCAAGACAGGCTCTGATCATTTAAGGCCACCTTTCTCTCTCCCTTCCAGAAAGGCAGACTGAACTGTGACCCAACCTTTGAGCTGGAAGAAATGATCCTAGAATCCAAACCTCTTCACAAGAAAAAAAAACGCTTGGCTAAGAAGGAGAAAGATACCAGCAAAAGCAATTCCTCCCAGGTGAGAGCAAGCAGGTACAAGCATATGGTCAAGAATTCTCTCATTTTCCAAGAAAGCTGATTGCCATCTAGCAAGACCACAGCAAAATGCTTAAACAGACCATTTTTTCCCTTGTGACCAACTTTATTCCCAAGACTCTTCTGCATCTTCCCTTTGGTGGAAGGCAGCATGTATATGCATGAGAGGAGAGTCTTAATGCCATTTTCCCCACTGCAGTGCTAAAGATGCTCTATACCTAAAGATACCTCTATATCTCCTTGAAATTGTCCTTGTAATGTCCTGTGTCAACTGTGAATTTATTCCCCATCTCTCTATTTTTCTATTCGAATGCGAAAGGCCTGCCATCTTCAAAAGCACCTAGAGATGCTCCAGAGGGACTTCATTGTTTTCAACAGAGAAAAGTAAGTACTGATACAGAGGCAGCATCAGAGACTGTAGCCCTTGTCAAAGCCTTTGACAGACTTCGGTTTTGGGCCATCTTGGCAAATGCTGCAGATGGGGGTTTAGGAGCTTACTAACAAGGCAGTTGAGGAGAGCAGGAACTGGTGAATGCTGGCTGATCTGTCATCTGCTGGGGGACCGATGTGGCATTTCTCTTCTTGAGGCGGAGGGCTGGGCCCACAGCCACAAGCTGCACTAATTGCCCCATTTGTGCAGGCAGACTCTTAGTGCTGGGGCCCAGCGCAGACCCTGCGGGGCGAGTGGCGGCTCATGCCAGGGAACGGGGTGCTCCCAGGCACTGTCTGGGCTTTCCCTCACAGCTCCACCATCCCTTTCTCTCCCTAAGGGTGAGACACCACCACCATGACATCCAGACCGTAACACTGGCAAAAAGCAGAGGCATGTACAAGGAGGACAACCAGAACAATGACCTCTGACAGCAGCACAGCCCCTGCTGGAGCTTTGCTCGTGGGGCCAGTGCACACCCACCCACACACCTTCACAACGCTGGGCTATTGGACTTGTCCACTGCTGCCAGGACACTGCCGATAGCCCAGGGCAGGGTGGCCAAGCAGGAGCTGGGGCACCCGCTCCCCCTGCCTTCCACCCCAGACCCGGTGGATCTTGGGCGTGGGGGGAGAGGCTGTGGGCGCTGCCTCTGCAATTTGCCACACTCAGTTAGATCCTATTATTTTGCCTTTCTTGGTGGCAGGAATGCAACCATGCAAAAATGGATGAGACACTCAGTATTGACTCTTTCGGCTTGGCTAGCCAGCATCACAGCCCTTGGTGCTGCCTGCCAGGCGACTGCCGCAGCATAACCAAAGGGTTGAGCGTGCATTGTTTGTAGAGGTGCCATTGCTAGCGTCAGTGTTGGTGGTGGGTCTGCAACAGCAGTGTGGGCCCAGGCTCTGTGGAGGCCGGGACTCCCGCATGGGCTCACAGCTGATGGCTCCAGCTGGAAGAGGCTGCTGTCAGCTGTAGGGTCTCCACCAGCGCATAGAGATAAAGGTGGCCTTTGCTTACAGACACCTCCTGCAAACATCCCGTGAGCGTGGGCACAGAGGGCTGGAAGTGGCGATGATCTCCTTCCTTAGCTAGGAGGCAGAAAAGGTTTCCTCCTCTCTCTGTGCTGGTTCCTGTACCCGTTTCTCACAGAGCGGGGCTAGCTGGCGGGTGGTCAGAGCATGCAGACAGATGTGGAAACGAAGAGGTAACAACCAGGCACTAGCGAATAACCAGCATCCAGAAGCTTCTCCAGGCCACCCTGAAAAAAACATTCACCATCACATTAAACTGCTGCAACTCACAATCTGATGGGGTTTGGCTTCCAACACCAGAGGTAAATCTGAATGTGTATTTTTAATCTCTCTACCACTGTAATCACACTTGATATAAGCAGTCACTGTTTGCAGGAACAGCTGTACTCCTGGTGTGGTCTTTGCCAAGACTGAGATTGGCCAAAGCATTTCTATTATGGTAAAGCTGGGAATGATGCTATTATTTAAATGCTTTGGCAGGCCTGAGGTTTCACCTCCTTATTTGACAATTTTCCTATTCTCAGCAATATAATGAATGTGTGATGAGCCATTTGCCTCCCATTTACCCAAAGGTGTTCTTTGTATCCCCTGTGCCTTCCTGTCTTTCTCTCTGCCTAAATGTGATCAACTCAAAAAAAAATCTGAATAAAACCAACAGCAAATGAAAGGCTCCTTCCCACATGATCAAAAGTCAATGTTACTTCTGAGATCAGTTGCATAGCAAGGCAGAATAGGTGCTCCTCCTGCCTAGAGCCCACTACGACTTTACTGGACTCTCAGTTTAAACCTGCTTTTCCCCTGGCTGAAGACTTTCAGACACCCTCTGCCTATGGAGCTGTAGATTCGGTCCGTTACTGACACAGAGTGTGTGCAGTAGACTTCCCAGTGGTCTTCACAGCTGCTTCTGATAGACTGACACATGAATAACCCCCCTCTCGTTGATCTGATGATGGCTGTCTGGTTTGCTTTGGGAAACGCGTGGTTTATGCATGTCCGTAGGCAAACGACCATTCCTGTGACTGCTGGGAGAGGAGCATCTCCATTCCCCCGAGCATGCCTGAATCTAAGGCAAGGGATCACCCCTCCGAGCAACTCACCAGAACGTCCTGCCTGCCTGTTCCACCTCTGCAGTAGCACGTAGCAGGCATCCCAGCACTGAGCAGCTCAGTCGTAGTTCACACCTAAAAATAAGCTTTAGTTAGGTGTCTTCCACTTTATGGACCCTCCTACAACAGTGGTGGTGGTGGGGTTGTCCCACCGCCGGCTGCTCCCTAGCGAGCGTATGACTTCACTCTGCCTTCACACTTGTCATTCCCAGAGCCCCTGCAGCATTTTCTATTGATCCTCTGTTCTTTGTCCACCGGGTCTGGGGGGCGCCTGGGGCCAGGCGCGGTCGAGGGGGGCTGTGCTGACAGTTGTACCTGTCCCCCACTCAGCACACAGCCACAATTGCCTCGCTCTGGTGTGGGTAGTGAAGACGTTCATACACCATAAATGTGTTTGTCTGGGGCCCCAGACAAGGAAACTAGCCCTGCTCCTCGCTGTGGAAAAATCTATTGCTGCATAAACACCGTTGCACTGGCTGACCAAAAAAAAAACCACTCGAGGACTTAAATGGTAAAAACATCGCATCTTTAAAAAAATTCCTCAAAGACTTCTAAAACCGTATCTCCTTTCCCCTCTTCCTCTGTAAACAGAGACACAATCTCAGCTTAATCACTACCAGGCCACAGGGAAAAAATCTTTAATTACTTGATAGCAGAACTTCACAAAACTTCCAAGTATGAACAGCCTTCCCCACCCCTGGCACAACTATTCTGGCATGGCCCCTTAAGGACTGCTGCATGGACAACTTGTTCTGTCTGAATTGCAGGCATGTAAAAATAAATATTTCAAGGTCAAATACTTAAGGAAGAAAAAAAAAGTATATTTATTTAGCACAGCCTAAATTGACACTTAATTTTTGTAATATTTAAAAAACAATCAAGTGGTTTTTTGCACGCTTTGCAAGCTTTAGAAGGCAGTGACCCTCGGTTTGATAAACACTGCTTGATAGCAGGAGAGCATTAACTCACAGGTGCCCACAGAAATCAGCCTCCAAGCCAGCCCCAGCTGGGAAGACCCAAACACCATGCCGAGGCAGTGCCATGGGGAGCTGGTCTCTGTCACCACACAGATGACAGGCGCAGCTCTCGCCAGGCATTAACAGCCTGTGATGGCCAGGTCAGGCTGTAGCCAGATGGACAAACTGAACAGGCTTTTACAAACACTTGCAACATGCTATTTTGCCAATACCTTTGCTTTTGCCTGACAAGCTACACCAACACCCTGACGCCTACAGCAGCGAGCACCACAGGGTTTCCATCTGAGAGCCTGTCCCTGCACTGTAGCTCCTCCAGCTCAAACACAGCCCAGAGCCCCCCCCAGAGCCCTGCCTGCCCAGCTCGCCCGTGGGGCACAGCTTCGCACCACCCCTGCCCAGCAGCAGCAGCCTGAGAAAGAAAAAAGCCAACCAGCAACACAAGTTGTTTGAAGGAACAACTTTTTTCTTTTTAATAAAGTGTACAAAGTAGTAAAACTCCTTACATGAGGTGCTGTGACAGCTGTTACAGAGATGATTCGGGCTCCCTCATGGGCCTCGTGGTGAAACACCAATTAGCGTTGGGTGGAGATGAAGGACATGAACACGACACAGACCCATCTGCCCCTGACAGCTCCCGTGAACCTGCCCTCCCCATCCTACACCACGCCTCTGGCCGGCCCCAGCCACTTTGCCTGCCTGGCTGGTTCACCCATGCCAGGTCGTTCCCGCTGTCCCACAGCATGGCATCCCACATACGTTCAACACGAATAACACACTGAACCGAGCGACCTGTCTGAGCGGCATGCATACAGAAAGGAAGAGTAAAAACACAATCCGACTGAACCCACAACAACAACAACAGAATTTTAAGGCTATGCATAAAACAAAATGAAGCAGTATCTTTAAAGCTAGGTAGCAAGTAGCATTTGTGAAACATAAGGCTTGAGGCTTATTGATTCTTCAGCACAGGTTTATTTGCTTTTCCTTCTTAAACACCAATGTACCATTTTTCTTCCTTCGCTTGAACAGGTATTTTGTTTCCTTCTCAGCAGGGACATTTAACTCAGGGAGGTTATGTTAGAGCGGCCTCCCGGAGGCGCGACAATGCGCTTGCTTGCTGAGCGAACACCATCATCAATCTGGGTACCTGGGAGAGGACAAGAAAGCACAAAGGGAAGGGGGAAAGTGAAGTTAAGAGCATCTTCTTCACAGGACTGAGAAGTCAGGCAGCCTGAGATCTCACTGAAGGGCCTCCCGAGGCCGTCTACAGCAACCTGCTCCCTCTCCAACTCCAGTAACGACCTCGAAAGCAGCAGTGGCTTGAACGTCTCTGTAGACGCTCCTCCGTGAACAGACCCACGCAGCAAGAGCAGGGTCTGATGCTGTGCTGGCACCTCCATGGCCACAGTCTGCCTTGTTTCTACTGCAAGGTGCAGCAGAGTGGAGGGCCAGCTCTGGCCATGTCCCTTAAGGGACACACAGGGCCTTGCCCTGCCATGCTCCATGCCATCCTCCAGCTGCCCCCCACCCCAGGACAGGGGACCAGTGGCTCTGCGCTCTCCCAGCCCAGCCACCCCGTGTGTTCACCTGACAGGCTGAATCCAGACTGATGGAGGTTCCTGACAGGGGGTGTCTGCCGCGTGGGGGACCCCCTGGTTGACCCCGCAGGGGTGCCCCCCTTGGGGGTGGTGGTCAGGTCAAACACAGGTCCGTCATACATGCCCCGGGGCACGGCATGCATCTCTGCCATCTGTCACCAGAGAGAAGAGGACAGTGACACTCTGCTCCCAGGGAGCATCCTGCCATGGCAGCATCATGCTCCAGCGATCCTTGGCTCCCCAGTCCCGCTGCAGAGGCAATTCACACTGCCAGCCCTGTGCCCCTCTGTCCTGCATGCATGAGACCTCTCTGCAGCGTTGAGGCCTGGCGCAGCCCCACCGCCCACCTCCTGTGTGACAGCCTCCCCTCACTCCCACCCTGCTAAGTGTGCAGAGCCCAGTGCAACAAGCAATCCCTCAGCATGGGTTTATGCTGCATGGATGGGGAAGGAGGAGGACATTTTTCCCAGTCTCTTTGTTTTTAACTCAGCACTCCCCTCCAGACTCCTGCTGCAGCAGGACAGCAACAAGGGCAGGCATCACCCACTGTTGACCCAGCCGAGCATCTGCCTCCAGTGGTGGCACACCAGCAACACTAAGGTCAAAGCTCTCTACCCAAGCCTTAACTATCCCAACTGTAGGTTCAAAATATATGAGTTTGCAGCACTGCCTCCAGGGTCCAGTGAGAACAGCAGAGGAAAACCAATCAGTTATTAGGGAAAAGGGCAATTAGGATTAATAGTGTCCCAACTCTTTCTCCTGGCATCCCTGTCTCCTCACCTTCCTCCTGGCTTTGATGCGCTTGTAGACATAGTCAGGGAAAGGGCTGCTGGGCAGGAAGCGTCCAGTCCCCTGGGTCACATGCAGGTTGCCATCCTCCAGCATGATCTTCCCCTGGCATATGACAACCAGCGGGGCCCCACGCAGCTCCATCCCTTCAAAGATGTTGTATTCAGCCGCCTGCAGCAACCAGGGGATGATGGTCAGGAGGGACATGAGCATTGCCTGCCCACTCAGGGCTGTTTAGTCCCCACACCTCGTTGCTGAAGTCACCAGTGCAGGGAGAGGACACCTGTAACAGCCTTGCCTGCCCCAGAAGGCTCCTTTAGTTCACACTAAGAAGCCACCAGAGGCCCCAACGTGAACCAGGATCTGCTGCTTTGGAGCTCAGTGTGAGCAAGGACTCCAACAACAGAGAAGGGCAGGGCCTAGGCTTGAGGTAAGGCATGAACAAATCATGCTGGCAAAGCCAGGAAAAATTTGTACCTGAAGAGGAACCCATACAAGGAGAAATACATGTCCTTACACCTGCGTGGGACAGGCTCAGGAGAAGAGCAACACAGCAGGGTGAGAAAAGCCCCATGTGCAGAGCCCAGGGCTCACAGACATCCTACCCCCCAGTCACAGCTGGCATCATCCAGAGCCTGGACTCACTCCCTCCTCCTCAGAGCCCAGCCCGGCAGGGCAGTGCCAAGCTCCCAGCAGCCAGGTAGCCTTTATACAGTGCTACTCGCACCCCACCCTCCAGCATTCCCACAGACGAGTAGAGGGCTTACAGACTGATGGGTTTTTGCCGTGACGATCTTCACTGCATCAGGATCCCATATAACCAGATCACTGTCCGAGCCCACTGCTATTCTCCCTTTCCGTGGGTACAGGTTGAAGATTTTTGCAGCATTAGTGCTCGTCACAGCCACAAACTGGTTTTCATCCATCTTTCCTGTGGCCTGCTCAGACACAAAGAGAACTAAGTGCTCTTTCAGGGAAAGGGAGAGTAAGAGCCCTGGGAAGCACCAGACTCACTCCCACACGAGCCACTGGCTGGCTGGGCCCAGACCGCTGCGGCTGATCTTACTATTGGCGCCAGACAGACTGAAAACTGGGGGCATAGACACAGCTGCATCGCCTGCTCTGGCTTGTTTTGACTCTCAAAGCCAGAGAGGAGACAGACAGCTGGGTGCCCAGCTCTGCAGGGGTGAGAGCACGGGTGTCTGAGGTGCCCGTCGACCCCGCCTGCTCTGCCCTCTCCCTGGCATGACTCTTACCACTGCTTTGTCCCAGATGACAGACATCCGTTCCTCTATGCCATTGGTCCCTTCTGGGATCGCCGTGAAGTTGTCTTTTCCAATTGCTTTCTGCGCGGTGCTGAATGTACAGTGGGCACTTCCCGAAACCTGCAGGTCGCCACTGAGGGGTGGTGGTAACAAAAGCATCATCAGCTGTTTCATGGTCAGACAACCGCAGGGGCACAGATCTCCTCTGGGCATGGGCAGCCCCTGGCTCAGCTCTGTTTTACTCTGCACCCCTGTTTCTACAGCCCCTCAGTCTGAAGACTTCCACCCGACTCGGCCCCTGCAGCGGCCGCATCACCTGGGGGCACAGGGGCAAGAGAGCTCTGCCACGCTGCACTGCCCGCCTGGGGCACGGACAGTGTCCTGCACACAAGAGGAGTCAACAGCTCAGCTCCCGGGGAAAACACCCTGGGGAACAGAGTGCCCTGTGTGTCAAGCCAAAAGGTGTCCTTCCATATGAGACTCCAACATTTGCACTAACACAAAGGGAAAAGACACCTCAGGTCTGCTTGGAAGAGCAGCCTTTCTGCCACGCAGGGTGGGAGAGGCCTCTCTACCCGAGGACTGTCCCCCACCGCCAGCCCTTTTGTTGTGTACTGCCAGCTCCTGCACCCTGAGGGGCAAGCGCAGCCCTCCCCTGCCCCACGGGAAGCCTGCTACCGGCAGGCATCACCCCTGTCCCTGGGAGAGAGGACGTGGTTGCAGAAGCGGGTTTATGTGGGGCTGAGCCCGTGGGCTGCCCACCACTTGCACTGCCAACCTTCCCCAGTGAGGAGAGCACCTCAGCCTGGCTCCAGGGCTCTGGCCTGAGACACTTCATCTGGCAGGAGCTCACCGAAGGCTCCTCTCAGCCCCATGTGGACACTCGCACCATGAGCTGCAGCAGGAGAAGCAGCCGGCAGCACAGACCATGAAGGTGTGCTTGCAAGTGCAGGCTGGCCCAAGCTGCAGCCTCTGGCCCAAGCTATAGCATCTCTCCCACATCACTGCCACAAAAGTGAACACCCTCCACAGCCATATGTAAATCTGACAGTGGGATGAAGAGAGTCAGGACTGCCCAGAAGCAGCTCTCTCCAGGAAGCCCAGAAAAGCTTCACTGTGGTGCTGCCCAGTGCTGTTATCCAGACCCCTCTGCCCAGAAAGGGTCACCGGTCAGATGAGATGCCCGTTCCTGACAACAATGGCAGAGGGCAGGAACGGGCAGAGCCAGCGAGCTGCTGACAGGCAGGGCAGGGTGAGGAGCTGCCCATGCTCCCTGAAGTCATCCAGCTGCTGCTGCGTCCTCAGGGAGCAGGGGACAAGCAGCAGTTGGAAAGTCATCGCTGCTAGGCAAAAGGAAGCAGACCAACACAGGCCAGCTCCTGGCGCTGCCCGCATGAGGCCAGTGGCCTCGAGCACCTGGCTCCCAGACCGGTTGCGCCTGAACACAGGTGGCGCAGACACAACGGCTCTGCTCGGGGCTGCGAATCAGCCCTAATCCATTGGTAATCTCCATCTTCCTCTGATAATTTCTGCCATATGTCTGACTGACTGCACAGCCAGAGACTCAGGCTGACGACACAACACGCTTCCTAATCTCCACCAGATTTGTCCCAGTGGAAGAAAACAAGCCGTCCAGCCCAGCTGGAGCCTTGCAGCCTCTCCTCCTGCTGAAGCCTCACAGAAAACGGCGCGGGAAAGGTGTCAGGACAGACGGCTGCGGGCTGCAGGGACTCAGAAGTGCTCTTGCCTCTCCTTTGAGGTCTGGGGTAAATTTGAAGTGGAAGGGAAGGATTAGAAAGCCAGTTCAGGAGCTGGGCTCACTTTTCCCTGTCAGTCCCTAAGACCTGCGCTTATTTCATACATCCAGACTGAGCAGAGGCACATCTTGCTCGTTGACCACAGCAAAATCCAGGGTGAGCTGCATATTCAGACCCCAAATGCACCAGCATCTCAGCCATGACATCTCCACCCTGGCACAACCCAGGTTTATCCTAGCGTGCCCCTCTGATGAAACACCTCTTACTGACCAGTCATCCCTTGCTCATCTAGTCAGAGATGTTTCCAGCATTACCTCAAAGGTCATTTCCATTTACAAATCCCTCAGTGTCAGTCGTCCCTGGCTAACACAGACCAGCCACCACATGCACATTTCAGCGTGCAAACACAGGGCAAGAGGGGCGTGCGATTCACACGTGGCACATGGACAGGGCCAGCAAGGAGCTCTGTGTCCCTAGCTGCTGTGCGTGCCTTGCCAGTGAGAGGATGGAGTGTAACTGTGAAAGGTCAAAGCAAATTGCTGAAGTGCTTTTATTGTTTGCTCTCTCTTTTCAACAAATCCCTTCCCCACCCCCTTGCCTTCAGGGTGAAAAAACGACCTACCATCCCTGTCAGATGTGCGTGAGCTGCCCTTAAAGGCCTCATGCACTCTGCAGGCTCTAGTACTGCTAACCTGTACAGGCATGAGGAAACATCTGCTTTGTATTCGACTGGTGGGCCCCCACCAACTTGTGACACCTGTAACCCCTCCACCTTCTCCTGCACCATCGCAACCCAGGCAGCCATTCCCTACCTTGCACGTGCAGAAGGGCTTCTCCAGCTTGATGAATGCTTTTGTTGACAAGTCTCTCTTAGCTGGTCCTCATTTCTTTGCCTTCTTCAGGGCATCTAAAATGGTTCATGACTACTTGCCCTGGTATTTTTCTCATTACTGATGTTAAGCTTATGGTGTCTCCCCTGTCCTCCCTCCACTCACAGGGATAAGCCACCACGGCTCCGAGTCAGAGCCATTTCATCAGTCAGCTCATTAAATACCTACAGTGAAGTGGCTCAGGTTAGACTAACGTCTATGCTGCCCAGGTACTCCCTAATCTCTTCCTTCCCTATTTGAGGCCAGAGTTCGCTTCTTGCCGCTAGCAGCATCGCCCAGCAGAGCTGTCACTCACCTGGCCAGGAGGGAGTTGATGTAGTCAGGGGTTGTTGGGTCTGGGCTCAGAGGTGGAGAGACCACAAATGCTGCAGCCTTGGCCCAGTTCTTGCTCCAGTAATGTGTTCCATCGGTCCCGAGACTGGCCGTGATCGGCTCACCAAACACCACATTGCCTGGAAAGGGGGACAGAAAGAACGCCGTTCTGGTGGAGCCTGGAGGCATTCTCTGTTCCGCAGCACTACCAACAGCCTGCCGTGCCCAGAGGACACCCAGACCCATGTCAGGCTGTCCCACGCTGCCTGTTTGGACCTCAGGTGCTGGGGCAGGCAGGAGGGACAGCAAGGCTCACATCGGTGTCAGGGGCGAGCCCTGCCTGCCATCACCGTGGGGCCCTCCCACTCAAGGGCACAGATCCTGCTGGTGCAGCAAGCCTGGTGGGAGCACGGTGTGGGATGGCACAGCCGCAGAGCTGTGTTCCCCAGAAGACACCACAGAGAGACAAATGATGCTGGCGACCCGGCCTCCTGCCCTGGCAGATGGCTGCTTCCCAGCCTGCCCTACCCCAGCCATGCTCCTGAGAAGCGAGGCCCCCAGTCCCCTCCTGCAAGCACTGGTGTCCCCATGCTGTAGCGGGGGGCATTTCATCCTGCTGACTTTCAGCCCAAGAGCAACAGCCACATCTCAGAGCTGACCGGCAGCACAGGCACACCTGGCAGGGCTCAAGCAATTTGATAAGAAGTGACAGACCACCATGGGGCAGGCAGACCACAACGCAGCCTGACACTGAACCCACACCGGGCCGATGACCAAGCTTCTCACAATGTCCTTCACCATCATCTCCTGTGCATTCTTCCTCCTTTATCCCTTCTAAATATTTACCATGTGCCACCAAAGAGCCGGCAGGCTTGTCCCCCTCTCCTGTTCCTCACCTGCCTTCTGGTGCCTGACTCCAAGGACAGGCCAGGGGAGAGAGCAGCAGCTGGTGACCAAGGGCTTTTTGCAGAGCAGGGCTTGTCATGCTGATAAACTATGATGGGAACTGAGAAATTGTGCTTTTCTTTCCAAACATGCTCTACAGCCTGGGCGAGTGCTTCTGGGAGACAGTCATTGTTATGTCCCACAGTTACCAACTCCACCAAGACCCTCTCTACAAATGCATTTTCTACATTCCACCCCCCCACCTTTTTATAGAGGCTCACTGAACATGGCTGTGGATGTGCACACGTGTGTGTGTGGGGTCCCTGTGCTCCACTGCCAGTGACAAATAGAGCCGCCGGGCCACCTGAAAAGGCACCCAGGCACCCCCGAGGGGCCAGCACTTCAAAGGGAGGCCAGGGCTGTATGCAGCAGCTCAAACCACTTGCACATGGATCGGACGAGTCTCCTCAGAGCACCCTTCACAGCCACAGACAAACTTTGGTGTTTAAAGCACTGCTCCTACCTGTGACCCACATGTTGATGTTACCTGATGTGACAACAGGAGGTGGCTCCATGTGGCCTGGTGCAGCGTCCCTGTGCCCTTCACAAGTCAGGTACATCCCTGAACTAACTGCTCCCCAGCAGAAGGGGAAGCACTGGACTGCACTCGAAGCACAGTGGTGGTCTTGGCAAAACAACTGTGAGGACATGGGGACCACTGAATCCAGCTGTCAAGGATCCCAACAGCAAAGGCAAGGCTGTGTGCAGCAGCAGGTGCCACTCACCTTTTTTTCTGGCTTGCGAGATGAGGTCAGCAGCACTTTTGCTCATCACTTTAGTCACATAGAGAGGACAGTTGGTGTGGCTGGCAATAGTGATGGCCCGGAAGACAGCTTCTGCTTCCAGCTGGAAGAGAGAACAGCGCACGGTTGCAGAGGAGCACCGGGCAGGCAGGGAAGAGCCCCTGCTCCTCTCAGCGCACCATGGATTGCTGCTGACACCCTGTGCCCTCACTCTTACCCTTGACTCCCAGAGGGCAGGTTAATCAGGGAGACCTGACCAGGGAGGTTCAGTCTCCCTTGGGCCCAGCCCAACCCCCAGGCTACAGCCACAGGATGCTCAGCAGGGGAACACTGCCTAGGCCATGCTCGGGGGCCAGCACAAAGCTGCATCTGCTGTTTTTTTCACTGCCCGGTTCCAGCAATCCCGACAGCCAGAGAAGCCCAGGGACTGCTGCCTGTGCCTGACAGCACGGCTCACAGGCTGATGGCAGACAGCGAAAGGGTCTGCCCCTTCAAACCACTCACTGCTCCAGGCTCTCCTGTGGCTGTGTTTGGTTTAACCAAACGTCACTGTCGTGGTTTAACCCCAGCTGGCAGCTAGGCTCCACACAGCCGCTCACTCCCCCAGCCCCCGGTGCCCCGGTGGGGTGGGGGAGAGAATCAGAAGGGTGAAAGTGAGAAAACTCATGGGTTGAGATAAAGACAGTTTAATAGGTAAAGCAAAAGCCATGCACGCAAGCAAAGCGAAACGAGGAATTCATTCACTACTTCCCATCAGCAGGCAGTGTTCAGCCATCTCCAGGAAAGCAGGGCTCCATCATGCGTAACGGTTACTTGGGAAGACAAATGCCATCACTCCAAACATCCCCTGCTTACTTCTTCTTCCCCCAGCTTTATATGCTGAGCATGATGTCATATGGTATGGAATATCCCTTGGGTCAGTTGGGGTCAGCTGTCCCGGCTGCGTCCCCTCCCAGCTTCTTGTGCACCCCCAGCCTGCTTGCTGGCAGGGTGGTGTGAGAAGCAGAAAAGGCCTTGACTCTGTGTAAGCACTGCTCAGCACTAACTAAAACATCCCCGAACTATCAGCACTGTTTCCAGCACAAATCCAAAACATAGCCCCATACTAGCTACTATGAAGAAAATTAACTCTACCCCAGCCAAAACCATCACAGTCCCCCTGCCTGTGGCTGGGGTGCAACGAGCTATGCGCTGGGAGGCTGTTTGCATCAGGGTCTGGCTGTCCTGCAATGCAGCTGCTGCTTGTCCTGGCCTGCTGACACTCGCCCCATGTTTCACTGTCCTGCTGTTAGCAGAGGGTGGATTTCCATCATGAGGGATATCTTTGGACTATTACATCAGCCCGTGCTCAGCCTGAGCTCAATCCCAGAGTTTCTCCAAGTGTTTGCTCTACAGTTTGGCTTCAAGCTTCGGCATGAGAAAGTTCAAAACAGAAGCCTTAAAAAGACAATGTACCAATCAGCTAGCTCCCGGGGGAGGCTGGGACTGCCAGCTGCAGGGAATGCAGTAACTGCCTGCAGGCCAGGCAGCTGGCCATGCAAGCTTAACTCTACCAGTAGCAGGAGAAGCAGACCGTTGCACCCAGACACACATGCACCCATACACCTCTCGTACTTCTGCAGGCCTATTTGCCGCACAGTGAAAAGAGGTTTCTCTCTTCTGCTTAAAGACTGTTTAAACAGAAATTTAAACAAGAAAATATTTTTATCAGCGCACTTATGGACTTGAGTAGTTGACGGGGTTTATCATGTGGACAGGAGCAAACAGAGCCATCGCTGAATACCCTTCGCAGCAGGTTACAATCTGGAGCAGAACCATCCTGCCCTACCAAATCACCATCATCACCTGATAGAAGAGCATGTCTTTAGCCCCCACTGAGGTTCCTGTGGGACAGAGCAGACCCATGGAGCTATGGACCGCCCTCCCAATGCTTTGCCATCAACCTGCAGGCTTTATGGGGGGTAGCAGGGTCATTTGTGCTCTACCTAACATTTTCCCAGGTAGAGGATGTTTATTTGCAAAGGCAATGAGCTCTGGATTTGGCTGAACAGACGGTACCTAGAGCCTTCTTGCACTGTTCTCAGTTCCCTTATGCTTTAATGGCATTTCAAGATCAAACACTCAACAGTGTTTTACCGGCTTTGGACAAGAAGAACCACAGTGCTGTCTTATGATAATAGGACAGTTCTCAAATGCTGGCACAACCACAGCATTCCGTAATTGTGGGTTAGTTTGCCAACTAGTGGCAACGGGTCTAGAGCCATAAAAATAGATGGCATTTTACACACAGAGGGACTCTGATCTACTGTATTTGACATTGAGTCTCTTCCCTGTACAGAAAAATGCTTTACAGTCTCATACTTCAAAGAGAATAAGCACTGTATTACACCAGGCTATATACGTTGTTACCAGCCATAATACAGTCAACTTCTTACACTTTCAGTTTAAGCCAACTGATTTTACCTCCAGCAGACCCTAAAGTACAAATCTGTCCCTGTGTTCCCCTGACTCGGCTTTGCTGTTGTACCAAATTCCTATTTTTTTCTTCTTTCATGTGCTGTGGAAAGTTAAAAGCACCTCTCAGCAGGGAGCTATCTCAAGAAAACCTATCTAAAATTAGACTCAACTCAGATTAATGGACCCAACAGAAAAACACCCTGTGAGCTAAAATTAGAAGTAATCTAATTAGTGTCTTGACAATGGTTTGTAACCAGGAAATTCCCCCTCTCCTTCCCTCCCACTGCTTCCACCAATGGCTTTGGCTGTCTGATTTTGAAACGCACTTTAGACCCTAAGCAGAGATTAAGCAGGAAGAGGCTGGAGTCTATCTGCACTCAGACAGATATGAACAGTGAATTTTCAGAGGAACTAAAACTCGCTATTTGATTCTTCTCAGGCCTCTTACACCCATGGAGTCACCTATACAAGACAAATGCCCTCAAACCAGCCCCAAATGTTGCTACAGCCATACAGATCTTTTTGTTGATTGGTTAATCTCTGGGAGACTCAGAAGCCTTAGCCTCTGCTAGGAGACTTGAGCAAGACTGAAAAATGCTTGTCACAAACGTGCAGCACCTTGCTTTTTCCTGAGCTGATAATGAACAGGACAGTATTGTCTGTATAAACAGATACCCATAGATGCATACACACACACATGCACCCGACGCTTGCTTGGCCCCACTAAATACACCAAGCCCTACTGTGACTTGTGGGGAAAGCTCTTCAGCGCAGCAAGGCTGGTACCGTCTTTGGCATCTTACCTCCTCAGGTCTGCTCAGCACGTGGCCCTCGGGGCCGGTTATTCCCATCTCCAACATCCTGGTTTGTTCCTAGGACATCGAAAAGATAGAGGGACACATTACAAGACTGTGAAACTACCAACCACACAAAAAAGCAAATCCCTCCTGGGTCAAGCCCTTCCCTCAGGACTGCCACCACCCTATGACCTGTGGGACCACTGTGCACAGTGAGAGGCTGCTGCACCCTCAAGCGGTTTGAGAGAGAAAGGGAGGATGGGGAAACAGGAGTGCTTGGAGGGAGCGCGGACACCGACTGAAACCTCTTCGATGAAACAAGCACAGTGTGGAGGAAGAAAGGGTACAAAACTCCCCAGCTCCATGAACAGCACTTCATGTTTACAGTCCCTTTCCAAGGCCCTCCCTGGCTCCCCTTCTGAAAAGCAAGTAGTCCGAGTAGAAACTATTGAGAAAACAATCATTAAAACCAATTAAAAAATTCTCCTCCCAAGGTTACTCCTGGGTCCCCAGTGCTGTTTAATCATTTGGATATCAGCAAGTGCTAAATCCTGTCCTATATCAACTTCTATAGTAGATTGTGGTGTCAGGTGTCCTGTACTAACAGTATCCCAAGTATTTTGCTGTTATAAATAAGGACCATGGGTCATTGTGTGTGCTGCATGCGCTGGCCCACCTATCTCCTGTCTGTACCCTAGAGATTTCTCTCGTATTCCCTCGTTTCAAACATCTCCCTTTGACAGAGGTCAGAGGAAACATGCAGGGGGACTTCACGGTCTGCCCTGACCAAGGCACTTGGGGATCTTTCTGACCCTTGCACCTTTATCCATGTGCTGTCACTGCCTGTGGCAATGCTTTGCTCCCACCCAACACCTACCCTTGACTTGCAGAAACCACGTGCAGTTGCACGACAGGCAACATTTCTCCAAGAGGTGTTGGGGGCGTGAAGTGGATGCACAGCAGCAGTAATAGTAAGCTTGTAAGCAAGCAGTTTTATGCACTTTTTCTTGTGTCTTGTAGAGTACTGAGCATATTATGGGCATTAAATAATGCCACCAATCTGTGTCAGGACTGTGTAACTCCAGCAACAACAACAGATGTGTTTACAGCTGTTGGAGGAGTGTAT
The DNA here is from genome assembly GCA_013401315.1 of Balaeniceps rex. Taxonomy (NCBI): domain Eukaryota; kingdom Metazoa; phylum Chordata; class Aves; order Pelecaniformes; family Balaenicipitidae; genus Balaeniceps; species Balaeniceps rex. The sequence goes on from VYZW01007119.1 coordinate 72,921, forward strand.
CAAAGGATGAGGCTGCACAGCAGATAAGTGCTGCATGTTACCTCCTCTGACACCTTCTCTGCCACAGTGAAAGTGCCAAGCAAAGACTTGACAATACTCTTCTCATGTCTTGCTCTTCACGAAGCACTCTCCCACCTCCTACAGCATGTCAGAGTCTGAAGTCTGGAGGTCTGCTCACGTCCTATTTCTGTTCAGGCCATGCATCACATCTCTTCCCCTGCCACCTCCTCTCTTATGTTGACCAAATTCTGGAGAAACACACAGTTGCCAGAAGTGCTGAAAGTAAAATGGACTGAAATGGGGAGTGGAGAGGACAAATCCTCTGCCTTCTTCCTGGGAACAACCACCAGCAGATGACCACCAGTCTCTGTGCTAACAACACGCTGAGCCCCACCCCAGCCTGTGATGTTTCAATCAGTCCTGACAGAAGGAAGCAATTCCCAGGGCTGTGAAGTGCTACCAACTAATAGTTTTGGGGCATTTTGTGGTTAGACTGGTGCTGAAGTAGAGATAACTCTAACTGAGATAATTCCTCCTACCACTCTTTGGTTTTGTGTGAAAGAGCCATCCAATTGCGCGCTGCAGCTCTAAGTCCAAAGAAAAACTGATTCTTGTAGTCTGAGAGGATGTTCAAAGAATGACCTCTTAGTTCACACTCCTTCCACTCCCAAGAATAAGAGAGACAGGAAAAAACAACTAGTTGCAGAGCATAACTGAGCAATATCTTCTCTGTCTTAATGAAAATCATTTGGACTTTCTCTCATCCAGCACCAATTACAACACAGCGGGCCAATACAGCCTACCCGCTTAAACACCAAACCACATCCCTCATAACAATTCCCTTGCAAATCCAGCTCTGTTAGCCAGCTGCTTGCTTACAGCAGGGTGAAAATTCCTCTCTTGCAGCAGCACTTTTCAATATACTTTAACTCTCTTAGCTGATTATGTGCAAGGCAAACCTCTCCACACTGAAAAAAGAGCTGCAGTTGGAGTGAACACACCATACTGGATGACCCACTCTCTTCCATTTAGATAATCGCTAATTCACTATTTCAGATGCACTTATGCACCACATATTCACAGCAGAAAATCTTGGTAAATTTGATATTGCTGCTGAGCAGCACAAAGATCACCTTTCAAAAGATGTCCATGCAGTTTTAGAGTAATTTTGCTAACGCCCCACACCGAATCTGCCTGGGATGGATTTTCAGTCCCCGCATACCAGAAGAGTAGTTAGTTACCTGTGCAATTATATCCCCATTTTCAGCATGAACTTGAGCTATGGCACCCAGCTCTGCCAGGCAGCTGAATATCTCATACAGCTAAAACAGAGACAAGAAAAAATGATTACTGAGCAGACAGAACTGCCCCGGCCTGTGCACAGCCTGGCACCCTGCATGGCCCTTCAGCCGAAGGCCCTGGCAGTGGCAGGGTCTGGTGTGGCCGCGCTGGGACCAGCTCTGGCTGTGCCGGGCGGTGCTCTCCAAAGGCCACAGCCACCAGCGGATGCTCTCAGTGGTCTACACGCCAGACCTCTGCCTCTACCTGCAGTGTGGGAGCCCAGACAGCCCGTGGCTGGCACACCATGCCCGCAGCCCAGGGGCAGCCCTCTGAAGGCAGCAAGGGCAAAGGAGAGGAGCTGCAAGGCCCAGCCAGGTGCAGCGGGCTGCCTGCTGCCCCGGCCTCCCTGCGTCCAGCGTGGCTGCCATCCCCCCCGCTGCCCCTCGCATCGACACAACCAAGGCGGCGAAGGGGGTCTCACCTCAGTGTTCGACATCTGGTACAAATCCTTGTAGGCCATGTACACCATGAAGGAGTTAACTCCTAGGGACAGAGCAGAGAGGAGAGAGGGGTGAGCCGGAGGCGAGGTCCTGGTCAGGCTGCCTGCTCTGGGCTGCCTTCCCCGCCAGCTCATCCGCAGGGCACAACTCCCGCTTGTGGCTGCACAGGATCCCAGCAGGCACTCGACAGTGAGAGGACGGACGACAGCATGGTCACCCGTTGCCCTCCTTCCACCTGGACCACCCCGCAGCGACGGGACACAGCTCACCAATGCCCACGCACAGGGAGCAGTGGGCAGCAAACCTTTCTCTTGGACCATGGTGTGTAGCTCCTGCCGGACGCGGTCGTTCCAGCGGGGGATGTCCACATGCAGCGCGTAGTCGCAGCAGGCCTTCCCATCGGCCCACTCCCGCCACCGCTCCAACGCCTCCACCAGGCTGGACTCAGGGTCCGGCACCACGTGGTCCACTGCAGAGGCAAAGCAGGGGCAAGGGGTGTGCAAGGGCTCCTTGCCTGGGCCACCCTATTGCGGCCCTGCGTGCTGCCGGGCATCTCCACGATCCCAGGCTCGTACCCTCAGCAGCTTCAGGGCAGCTCTGAAGATGTCCCCACCACCTCTGCGATGTGCCTGGGCTCCTCCAAGTGCATTTATCGGCAGGGAAGCACACAGAGCTTTTGCTTAATGGCCTTTGGCGCGGGACCAGGGGCTTTTACAGGCTTCTGCTGAGAAATCAGCTGAAAGCTGAAGGGCCTTGTCCTTCCTCACCCCCACTTCCACCCCATTAACACATAGTCTCCTCCCATGCTGCAATACTAATGCACCTTTTATTGCCCACCAAGTAATCCCCATGCCCCGCCACAGTCCATTTCACACAACTTATTTTTTTGGCCCAGGGGGAAGAAGAACCAGTGGGGGGAGGGCAAGAAACCCAGTCCTTTACTGGAAGGATCAACAGTTGCTCCTGCATCCCAAGAAACACTGCAGTGCACACAGCTGTGACCATTGCACAGCAGTAAAAATGGGACCTCAAACCAGTGCGCAGCTGTGGCCTTCTCCAGGGAAGGACCTCAGAATTCCCTTCCCTTTTTCGTTAGCACTGTTTATTTCTGACCAGTGTGGGATGCCAGGACATTGCTCTGTTCCTTTGCTCAGACTCATCTGAGCATCATGCTGCCCTATGTTTATTTAACAGGGAAAAAAAGTTATGCCATTGTTCCTTTTTGAGGGTTCCAGGGGCACCAGTGGCTGCAGACAATGAAGCACTGCAGAACATGGGATCTGCAAGGGCAAGGGGTCCTACGCAAATCTCCTGTACCACCACTTCAGTATTACTAAGGATCCCAAAGATTCATCCCACTCCTCACTCTCTAGACTGCATTGACAGAGATCACAGAAAAGATGAGCACACTGTCATGGGCCTTTAAAATAAAGAAGACTGAGAAAATCAAAGAGAAAAAGAAATAACTGGGCAACATTCCAAGAGTGCTGGGTGCTGTCACATACAGGACCTGCCCGCTGCACTCACTGATCATGGTGGTTCCACCAGCCAGGGCCGCTTTCGTCCCTTGGAAGAAATCATCCACAGCTGTCATCCCCTTGTATGGCATCTGCAGGCGAGTGTGGACATCAATTCCTCCAGGGATCACCATCTTCCCATTGGCTTCTATAGTTTTGACCCCTCCAGGGACAATCAGATTGTCTCCAATCTGCCTGATGAGATCATACCAAGATGGTGAGCCACACACAAAGGAAAACCAGGCACAACATAATCAACAGTTCACCTAGGAAGCAGCCAGGTCAGCTCCTCCTGCTGGCAGAAATGCCCCACTCCTTCCCACTCACCTGGGCTTACAGGAGCCAGCAGAGTGGCACCACCTCACTCTGCAGCAAAATGCAGGATTGTCATGCTTGCTTAAACCTACGATTTGCACAGTCCAGGGGTGGCTGCCATCTGTCCGACTGCTCTAATGGTGTCTACGATGGTACCTGCTGTCTGGGGCAGGCACTGGGTTGGGATAGCTGGGGAGCATGGTCTGATGGGCATGCAGATCTCAGGTTAGAAGCTGCCTAGGACACTTCATACCCCACTGACTCACGAGTCAGGATCCTGCAAGCGTTTCCAGCATAGCAGTCCTACCTGTTCACCCAGGGTGCATGCTCACAAAACCCGACAGCAGCCCTGCTTCCAGTAAGCTGCACCCCTAATCTCTCTTCTCCCCCGTCCTTCTGCCCACCTTAAGTAAGGCTCAAGTCTGAGGCTTACTTACAGAGAAAGATGATTTCCCAGCGTAATATCACAGCTGCTAGGCCAGCTCAGGGCTCGTCAGGAACTTGTAATGCTGCTCACAGCACAAAGTCCTGAGGGTGAAGGGAAGCCTCCCTCTGGGGAGCTGGGGAGGAGCTCACAAAGTGCACAGCATGGCTGGCTGCAGCCCAGCTGGGCTCGCAGCACAGCCTGGAAGCACTGAGCTCACTCTCTTACCAAGGAGCACAGAGTTCTCCCCTCCCCAGGACCTCCCCTCTCATGTTCTCTCCTTCATGCCCTTGAAGGACATCTTTGCTATCAGCAGGGCCACGCTGTAGTGAAGGCTGCTAAAATCCCAAGTACCTAAAAATACCTTCTGAAAACAGGAAACCTAAAAAGTTCCAGCATACATCTACTCGTAACCTAAAATACCGTTACAGTCCTCTGGAGTTTGTGCTGTTCTAGCACTTGACATTCTCCTCCCCAGTCATACCCAGCCCTCCTGCAGGCCAAGTCACCTGAGCCTTAGGACTCCCTTCACTCAGCCCCCCACCCCCTCAATCCCTTTATCTGTCCATATGTAGCACTCAGCCTTCAAACCTCTTCTTTCAGAAATCCTATTTTCATCAAGCCTTCCTCAGTCTTCCCTGATAAGTCAAGATAAAAGACAAGTTGGTTTTGGTGGAAAACTTCTGATTTCCTTGACACACTGGGGAGGTAAATGAGGAGCAAATTCCTTAGTCACTTTGCAGATTTTTTTCCTCAGAATAACAAAAGTTCTGTGGACAGAACTGCTCGCTCCAGTGTCCTCGCAGCAATAAACCAGCAGCTCCTTCCACCACTTTTATTGAGATGAATCCATCACCAAAGGATTTAAACTGCTCGCTGTATTCTTACCAGGATTCACTTGCAAGAGCATTTCACTTCCAAGGCAATGAAATTGTGTAACCTCCAAGCTGCAGATGAGGCTAAGTGATTTGCCCAAGGATACCCAGAAAGTCTGTGCCATAGCAAGACCTGAAGCTGGCTCTGATCCCTGCCTGGGTACAAGTACTAGTCATTCACAAATGCTCTTGTCCACCAGCTAAAAACAGCCTTATAAAAATACAGTCCCACTTCTTGAAGTACTTCTCTACTGCTGGATTTTTAAAATATACCATCCTAGGAAGGCTGGATATTTTCCTCTTCCCATAGAGCAAGCAATGCCTTTTAAAGTCCCTCTGCTATAAACTATCACGGTTCTTTCAATTCACCCAGCTTGGAGCAGGTCCCAATGTGATGCATTTGCCATGTTTGAACTGCAGCCTTTAAACAATGGAGTTATTACTGCACCTCTGAAACGCACACGAAGAAGCTGGGTGGGACCCAGAGGTTTGCCTGCAATTCCTGAAAATCTCAAGGATGCAGGTGACCTGCAGCACAGCACTGTCCTTGTTAGTGCTAACAAATGGGATCTTGTGTGGGGTCACTCACGCTAATGCTGTTAACACAGGGCAAAACAGGAGTCAAAGATAAATCTCGTTCCTGGTGCAATTATATACAGCTTTGTTGTACAATGGATGCTGTGTCACGAAGTCAACAGGCTGACTGCAATTCAGTCACTGGAGTTACTATGTAAACACATCAGGCAATCACTGCAGAGAGCTGAGCCTCTAACCAGAGCGGGCTATCAAATTTTACTGGCTGGCAAGTCGGGTACAGACTACATCCACAAAAAGCCAATAACCATCCAACCTGAAGTTGATTTAAGGGGAGATAGAGATAATACACAATAGAAGTCCCATACTTACTTTATGAGGCCATCCTCCATGTAAATGTCAGCATAGAATGACTGGTCATCATTGACTATTCTCCCTCCTTTAATAAGGAGACGATCACTCTGCAAAGGGAAGAACACAGCAGTTGTCAGTAGCAGGCAATACGCGTGCTTCTCAGCGTCCAGTACAGTGCCCTTCTTGGGTGTTCTCCTACTGCATCGGACAGCTCACCCCAACTGCAGAAAGTTCACATCTGTACCAACACTTGATAGAACAGGACAAGAGCAAGGATTGAAAAAATCATACTCGTAGGGCTGTTTCTGAATGGAGCAGGTGCTGCCAGAAACACCACCAAGGCAGAATGAGTACAAAGAAGAGTCACTGGGGACACAGCAAATGTACTTCCATAAAATACACAGAGAGAAGTCAAAAGCTTCCTACACCAGGTCATTACACACATAAATCTGCAGGCAGCACAAGCCACATACCACTATTTAGAGCAAGTTTGTTACTAAGGGCATGTCTTTAAATCTTACACAAATATCATGCAAAATAAGTTGTATTAGAGAAGACAATTTATATCTCCCTCATCCATTATCACCTTGCAAAGACCACCAACAGGACAGGCAGCCCTGAAGATGATGCATCTGCTGCTGGAATCTGTCCCTCCCCTACGATGCTCGGGGTAATCCTTCTGAGGTGTTTCACAACATCACAGGTCTACACAAGACCCAGGAGGCACTGAACTGCGCTCCCGTCTCATCATTTACCACCTCTTCTGTTCTCCTTTCTACTGACCTAAGTGGCCAGCAGCCTGCTCCGAAGGAGCACAGCCTGACAGTTGGAGTAGCACCCAGACCAGAACTGCCCTTATGCTCTTCTTGTATTCACGCCCAAAAGGACCCGGGCAACCCAGCATACACTGATGGGAAAGAACGGACACTGTGCTGTGGGGAACAGACCCTGTCCTGAGGAACTGGAAAGCTGAAGTCCTGCTCTTCTACCTCCACCCACACAAATCCGAACACCAGCTGTGGGCAGTACAGGGGCAAACCAGCCTGATCTCACACATGGCTACCATGTATTTGGGTCACATAAACTGATTGTGCTGTTCCAGAGAATATACAGTCTTCCTGGCTGCTTAAAATGCCTCCAACAACCCTCCAGCTCTCAAGCTCCCCTCACCTTCCTTCTCTGCTCCCGCTGGTGCCCACAATCCAGGTTTTGACGTGCAAGTACACCCCCCTTCCACAGTCCAAGCCTGGACCATGGCTGGCTGGAACCTTCAGCAGGGCTCACACACCAGCCTCACCCTGTGAAGCTCTGGCACAATTAATTCCTCTACAGGGAACTGGGATTGTTCTTCATCCGCCACCCCTGGGGTGATTTCTGGAAGTATCACCACAGTGGTGGTAATTTGCAGCTTCCTCCCTGGCAACAGAAGGATGTGAGAGAATCCCCCCGCATCCCTGCAGCTTGCAGCAGCCAAAGCCCTGAGACCGGTGTGCAATTTTACGGCAATCTCATCCACACGCGGTCGAGACAAAGAAACTGGGTGGGGAAAGGATCAGAACGCGCAGCACTCTCAACCCCGGCTGCAGCTCAGTGCTGATGCAGGGGGAAGAGCCACGGTCTCTCCTCGCTTCCCATGCAGGGGCTTTCCCACAGCTGCACCCGAGCTCCAGCAACAGGGATTTATGTTCCCCACTCAGCACAGCTTAACACCGATCAGAAGCCTTGCCTCCCACCAGGAAAAGTGCACAGCCGAGTTGTTCCCCTGTTCCCGTCCCCCCACCATCCTCCCCGACAAGCAGACCGGAGGTCAGCTCCCCTTCTCCCCTGACCTAAGCTAACACATAGGCACAGAGGTCTATCAGAACTTTGCTGTCTGAGGGGGGGTCTGAAAGCAAGGGCACGTTGCTGGTCACAGACCTCCCTGCACAGCTCCTTTAAACAACGAGCTTTAACAGATCACAAATGGCACACAAAAATACTGGCCTTGACTAGCGACCTGGGGGACCATTACCACCTCTCACTTGCAGCTCTTTTCCTCAGGTACAGCCAAGGCAGGAGGAGAGCCAGGTGTGTGCTGGTCCCGGAGTCCCAGGTCCTCATGCCAGCTCTCAGCCTGCACTGCATCTCTCCCTGATGGGCACAGGCCAGGCAATGCTCAGCTTTGGGGCTAAGGACCCCAAGCACAAACAGATGCTGTTGACGAGCCACTGATTCTCCTCCTTTCCCAGCACAGGGCGCTTGTCTTCCTTTTGTGTCTATTCGATTGTCATCTCACTAACAATACTGTAATTTTAAGTTCAGAAACCCCTAAAAGAGCAAAGTGTGACCACAGCCAGTTGCGTATAGCCTGTCAGTCACAAGGGTCAAGCAGCTGAGCCATGGCTCCAGTAGATACAAATGATGAGTATTTAAGTAACACTACAAGAAGTGCAGATAGAAACTGCCAAGCAACAGTATCAGGTGTCAGCCATGGAACAATCAGGGCCATGGTTAGAAACACAGGGAAGAAGATTCTCATTCTATATTTCAGTCAACTGTACATAGCATTTCTCCCACATAACCAGTCCCCTATGCCCTGGCAGATCCTCCTTGGCTTCACCTAGCCTGCACAATGAGAAAAAAAAGAGTCTACCTGCCCAGATCAAAGAACACAACTGGGCCTCCATTTTTTTTGGCTTGCCCATACCCTTTAAACCTCCCCAACTTGGTTTCCCAAAGGCCCTGGCGTTCATTTTCACTACAGTGCAGAAGTGCCAGCAAATACTGGTGCTGGCCTGCCTCTCCCTGTGCATCGGACAAGAGAAAGCAAAGGCAGACAGTCACAGGCGGCATGGCGGGTAGGAGACTGCAGCACTTGACAATTACTGAATAAACTGTTAATATGAATTCAGAAAATATGCCTGCCCACAAACACAAATGGTCATTCTGTGGCAGATGTGAAGGGCTGCTCAGTGCTAATTCTGTTAGTACACAAAATTGTGAGGTCCATAACGGCTGGAGCACAAACAAGGCGTTCATTCAGGGGATCGGGTGCTGTCTCAGGGCCTGCCCTGAGCCCAGCTACCAGACACCCCCCATGCCCACAGGAGAGAGAAGGGCTGCATCGGTGCCTACCCACCAACTATGAGGAAAAAATATAATAAAATAAGTAAAATCCAAATGACACCACATCTACAGGCTCTGGCATCGTTCAGGAGTGCACCCAGACGTTAAGAGGCAGGGGAACAAGGGGAACAAGGCAGGGGAAGAGAATGAAGCAGTTATGAGGAAACAAGTCTGACTTAATAGACAGGCTTCTGCAGCACACGCTGCCAGAGCAGCCTCAGATTACAATAAACGCACTGTTTCCCCTGCCAGGGCTCATTTGTGCGTCTCCACACCCACCACGTCTCCCCGCCAGCCAGTGTCAGGCTGTGTCATCAGCCATTGTTAGCAGACGGAAAAACCCTCACGCACCAGGAGCCGTGGAGGTACTGCAGAGAACACCTTTCCTCCCGGGCCGGCAGAAGCGCTGCGGGACTAGAGAGCATGCCCAGGGCCCAAACCCCGTCCGCCTCTGCTGCCCAACTCAGCCCTGGCTGCGCAGAGCAAACAGGTGCCAGCTTCTGTGCAAAGGGCCCAGCACGCCAAAGCGGCAGCATGAGTGAAAGGTGCCACGCAGACCATGGCTGCACACAGCTCTACCTGACCGCTGGCAGACCTGTAGGCTTGCTGGCCTGATCTCCACCGCTGACTGTGTCTCAACAAGTCTCCATGCAGCTAGCGAAGCCCATTTATCACCGGTGTGGTACCTTTTGTGAGCATCAATTTCTGCAGGCACAGGTGCAGCCCCACAAGACCAAGCCTGGAAGCATCCTTCCAGCACAGCTCTGCCAAAACCTGGCAGGATCACCACCAGCCCCCAACAACCATGCCCTGCTGGGAAGCCTTTCAGCTGAACATTCCCTGTCTCTCCACCTGTTGGCATTTGGGATCAAGCTTTCAAAACCACTACCCACTCTCTTATGCCCCACACTCTGCTCCTGATGCTCTTAAGCATCATCTAAGATCCCAAAATATCAGGGGGTCTCTTAACATTTCTCAGTGTGATGCTGCAGAAGAAAAGGGAGGCAGCAGCTTCCAGAAGGCTGCTGAATCCAGCCAAGAATAGTGCTCATCTTGTTTACAAAGCACAGGGGCATAATTATGGTAGCATGGAAGCAGGTGTATGGCTTTACTGCTCTTTCCCTTGTAAAAGAAGAGACACTAATTGCAATGGGGTTTCATCAGTGGCTGGATGTCTCCTCCTTACTAATGGACAGCATGGAAAAACCCCTGGCTGGAATCACAGGGACAGATGGCCAGCCACCAGCTACACTCAGCCATGGTCTATGGGCATGGTAAGAAATGCCATACTGATGGCTCCCAGTTTACCAAAATCTGTCTAGTCAGTAACTGAGGCTTTTCTCCCCAGTTGCACCTGATACAACATACTAGCCATCCCCATGCAGACCTCATTGTTTTTAGAGGTGCCAGAGACATAGCAGAGATGGTGCCCATGTGACAGGGCGGTTGAATGGGATGGGCATGGCTCAGACCAAGAAAAAATATGGGAACTCCAGTCTACCTGGGAAAGGAAAGGTTTTTGTGACCAAAGCACAAAGACTGGGTGATTTTGATTCAACCAACTGCTAACAGTTACTTTGTGAAACCAGGGCAAGGTATTTCACCACTTGAGTCTTCCACCTCTCTTTCTGCAGGGATAGGAAAATACATTGTGGACAGCAGGAGGGGAAGTCTTTTGATTACATCTCCAAACAATCAAAGAAAAGGAACCAACAAAAAGCCTCTCAATAGACATACAAGGTTTAAAATTACTATTCTGAGCTGGGCATCCAAGCATCAGCACACATCTGGAAAGTAATAGTATGTTTACTGGTGTCTCAGGCACTCTGCACAACCTAAGGCACAGTGAAGAGCAACACTTCCGTACCAAGCTGATAAAGCAACCACCAAGAAAGCCAAAAGACTCAGTTAACATCCCCTCCCCATGTTTTCTCCACAACACAACCAACAGATATGTCCATACTTCCCAATCTTCCTGCAATAGCTACAGTCTTGCCTGTCACACGTAGCTTTTGACCAGGCTTTTCCAGTTCAGGTTGGGAATAATTCCCACAGCAATTTATCTCGCACAAATACATGCACCCCTCACTCATGCTCCTGGCTTCTCCACTAAAATGGCTGTCCTAGAAGAGACCAGAAATTGCTGCAAACAGATACAAGAGGCAAACCGTGGTTTTTCGGATGTTATTGTCAGAAACTAACTACAAATTCTGACTACAGCACTGTCGAGTATGAGAGGAACCAGGAGGGAGTGTTTGTGCATCTCCAGAATCACACTAACAGTTCAAACAATAGCTGTCAGGAAGTAAAAATACTCACATTTCCAATACATCCTTCACAAAAGCCAAACCTGCCTATTGCTTGGGTGACAGAAGCAAGGAAGGCACTGCTCCCTTCATTTGTGGGCTCAGTCATTGCTTCAGTGCTATTAGTTTTGAGATCTATAGGCGAGTTACTTGTTGGTACAAGGTGGCTCCTACAATTCTCTGTATACTCTCATACTCCAGACCTCCCTCAGCTGTGATGCTTTAGATGCTTTAAAGATCTCTGAGATATCTTATACCCTAATGGCACAACACAGTCCCAAAAATCTCTCTACTAACAAGAGCAGCTTAGCTGACAACCTGCCATCCCCAGAAGCCGCTATGTGTCCTGACATGCAAGAACAGATTCTGAGGTGGAAATCTAGGAAGGAGGAATAAACAATAAAAACAATGCCCACAGGGCCACAATCTGCAGAAAGGGACAGAAGAGGCTTTGTCTAGGGGAGACACCATAGCTGAGATTTTTCTTTCTGCCACTCCATTAAAATAGAGAAGACCACCCAATACCTGACTTCACTTCATTGCTTCCCCTGGGCCTCAAAACATGGGTTCAGGACATATGGGTCATTTGACCAGAATTCCAGAGCAATCTCCTCCACCCCAACCAGGACATGATAATGCTGCAGAACAGGGCAAGTGAGTCCCAGAGGGTCGTCACAAAGCTGCAGAAGTCAAAGGAGAGAGCTACCTGTAACATCAGCTATGCAGATATCACTCACCTGCAGCATTTTCAGCTTCAGCAGGCTGAAAGCATTTAATAGGGAAAAATAAAGCAACTTGTGAGATTTTGTTACCACTGAGGTGAGAAAGTTCCTGCTGGATCCCAAAGGAGCAGGAACAAGCCCTGTATGTTGGTAAAGCATATCATAAAGGCCCTTGTAGAAAAAGCCCCAGAGAATGGGAGAATCCCATCTGCAGCAGTAATGTTGTCACCACAGTAGTCCAAGGATAGAGAAAAGGCAAGATGCATAAAGCGGTAATACTGCTTATTAAAGCAATTGAATCTGGGTTGACAAAGGAATTTCTCTTTACAGTGGTTAATGATCTTTGTGCTTCTTTGGGAGCATTTTGTTCACATCTGTATATTAAAAAGAATAATAAAGCTCAAGTGCTTTGTTTCTCCTTTTTCTTCAAGGGGCCAAAGCTGTCCTCAGGGGGAAAACCAAGAGCTATACGAAGCCAGCAGAAAGCCATCAACAAAATGAAAGACCCGATCGCTTTCCCAGAAGAAAGTCCCACGCAGCCTCCTCTAGGGAGGGCCCAGGGAAAGCAGCTGCACCCGGCGGAGGAAGGCACAAGCTGGATCAGAGCATGAAAGCCCCGAAGAGAGGTCAGCACAGAGAGGCATCAATGGGACCCCGGGGAGCGGGGCTCCCTGCACCTTCAAATAAAACATGTCAGCCAGCCTCTTTCTTCTCGCTGAGAGGTGGCGCGGCTGTGCCGTGCTGGCGGTAGGTGTGGTCCCTGCGCTACTGCGCCAGCGACGGGGACCGCTGCACCTGATGCGGCAAGACAGGCGAACAGCTCGGGATGCAGCGGGTGGAGCCGAGCGCAGAGAACGCCCCGCGGGCCAGCCGAGGCATTCGCTGCACCGCACCCCCCGCCCGCCCGCTCCCCGCCCCGGCCGCGCTCCTGACCCCGCCGCGCACCGGGAACGGCCGCCCACGGCAC